>JAOEGS010015307.1:0-12867 GCA_025447755.1 Corythornis vintsioides
TCCTCACAGGAGCTGCTCCAGCCTCTGAGCATCCTCAGCTCCAGCACCTCCAGGTCTTCCCTGGGCTGGGGGCTCCATTCCATGAAGCAATGGATGCAGGCAGGGCCAGAAACACACGGTTGGGTGTGTGGGAATAAGTGTTTCTTTTGGAATCAATCCACACTTGCTTAACTGGATGTGACTTCTGGCAGTGCAGCTTTACTGCACAGACACTTCATTCTGATTTCAACAGGCAAGAGGTTAATTTGCTCAAGGCTACTTTCAACACCCAGTGCCCAGAGAAATTCAGCAGAGAACACTTAGCATAACATCCCTTCAATTTACCTCACCATCAACTTCCTTGACTGAGGAAACATAGGAACATTCTAATTATAGAATAAATATAGAATATTACTATCATTATTTTTATCTTTGCACAGTGATGCAGGTATGAAAATCCACATGGGGTTACAACTCTGCCTGTTAAGCTCTTCAGCTTGGAAAATCTATTCTCCCATTGTCTGTCTGAACCACATAACTCACTGCTTCCCAGCATCCCATGGCTCAGGAGGTGATGTGAGCTGGAAAAGTGATGCTTCCAATGAGGAACACAATGAAATTGTGCTACTTTAGGGATGGGAAGTAATAAAATTCAGATTGTTTTACTTTAGCACTCAAAAGATAGATGTTTGCATTTAAATGGCTATTAAATCACTCCAACAATCAATATCTCAAGTAATTATGGTTTGAAATGATATTTTGCTCCTTCTATAAACCAGACAACCACCCTGTTACTCACTTGAAAAACCCAAGACCAATTATTCTACCTGCTTTAATTGTGAAAGGGCAGCAATCTCAGAAACCATCCTCAGCTTTCTGGTCTGCAGCCAGACAGCTGAGGTTAATGACTCAAAAAAGAAAGATGAAAGTAGTGAAAAGACAGCAAATGCCATTAATCTCAGTCTTTAGGACTAAAAAGCAAAGCCATCTGCTCTTGCTCTTTGGAGAAGCCTCCAGCTCTATCTGAAATGCCAAAGTTCCTTGGGAAGGCACTGAGAAGATGGCATCCATCTGTCAGTTGGTGCTTTCCCTAAGGATGGCTTTGGGAGAAATGCAGATGGGCCTGGTACCAGTTCCCCTTTGCAAGGAATGGTCGTTTGGAGAGAGCTGATCCTCTCCATATGGCTGCTGGGATGGGCTTGGGACAATTCCAAGGTAGCCCAGGGAAATAAATGTATTTCTGGACTGTATTTTAGCTCCTCTTAAGTAAAGCACAGTTGCCTGGACAAGCAACAAGCCATTGGGAAGGAGCTATGGTGTCAGCCCCTGATTTTGACCCAGAGGCATTCTACCCTTCCATCACCACTGCTGATCTGCAGACTATCAACTCCCTGCCACTCCCCCAAGGCTAACACCTTCCTGCTGTGGCACACAAGATGTTAAATCCCAGGAGCACAACCTTCTGCAGACAGAAGGAGGCAAGAGAAGGAAGCACACTGAATAAATTCTGGAAGCTCTCTTCGCTACTCCCTTGGCAGCCAGTCTGCTGTCAAAATTCTCTCACTAAATTCTCTTAGCAGCCCAAACACTTGGTTTCAGGGATGAAAATACAATGCCCCAGGAAAAGCTGGATTTGCAGCTCCCTTTTGTCTCTTATAGATCCAAAGCAGCAGGATGGGGATGGGAGAGCAGAGGTGAGGATGCACGGATCCATTTGGTCAGAGGATCCACAAGCTACAGACCTTCCCCAGTCCTGGCTTCAATTCAACACCCCTCTGAGCCCCCCTGTGACCCTGGCTCCTAAGGGCAGCTAGTGCAAAGTGGGAGGGGAAGCAAATCCTATATTTTAAAAGCCTGGAAGCTTACTATTTCCAGACAAAAGCCTCCCATTGTGTCAGGAAAAAAGCCAAAAGTAACTGATGGATCTGAGAAACGATGTTGCCTTTTTGTGATACCACTTAATTAAAATTATTCTGAATAATGGGAAGAATTTAGCTGCAAAGTAAGGAAAGAAAATGTCTTTTGCACCCTTCAGGGTATGAATTTGCCATTCAAAACTCCAAAAGCAAAAGAACTTTGCTGTTCTTTAACAAACTTGAATTATTTAACATGTAAAAGATGCAGCTAAAATGCCCCCACGTGACACACATCTTTGTTTCCTGGATTTTTTTTTTTCTCCCCTTGCATTATTGACAACAGGTATCAAACCTGAAATCCAAGGTCTAACTTTATCACTGTATCCTTCTCCAGAGTGTGCAACTGGAAAGCAGGAGGAATACTCCTGAGCAGGGGTTCCCCTGCTGGGTCTGCTGGTTGTCATCAGCATCTATTCATCCAGAAAAAATGATGGACAGATGGGAGAGAACTGACCTCATGAAGGGAAGAGGAGTGAAGCAGCTGAGTTTGCAGGGAAAAATGTTTACAATACCAATGAGGCTTTTGGATCTGAGAGGGGGGCAAAAAAAAACCCAGCAAAATGAACAGCTGAGCAGTGGATTGGAAAAGAAAGATGTTTCTCCTTGCTCAGTGCCACAGACACGACAAGTTTTGTTCCCCAAACAGGGAATGGAAATGGAAAGAGGGAAAGAAATGGAAAGCCACTTGGAAAGATCAACTGCAGGTTTCTGCCGCAGCCGAAGATGAAGCACAAGGAGCCTTCCCTTCCTTGTTCCAATGCAAATGAAGCAGCCCTTTGTGCTCCTCTCCTCTTTTCAGCTTCCCTCCCTGGTTTCCATGGGAACCCCCTGGCTGCCAAGCCTTGGAGCAGAGCAAGAGGCCAAGCTTAGCGAGGGGTGTGAAAAGGGGAGAGAGTCAAAGGGCAGGATTTGGCTCTGCAGAATCAAGATGCCAACCTTTGTCACCCCACCAAAGGGGGAGTAACCATAGGAACTAACTCTGGGGGACGAGGGGCAGGGAGGGGGTTGGAGCATCATGGCCAAATTCACTAGCTGGGAAACAAAATGGGAAAGGGATTGTTAAAAAGGCAATGTCAGGGAAAAAAAAAGTTTTACAAATAAAACAACACTCAGGAGGTGGCCTCACCAGGGCAGAGCAGAGGAGCAGAACCTCCCTGGCCCTGCTGCCCACACTCTTCTCCATGCCCCCAGGACAACACTGGCCTGAGTGCCCATTGCTGGCTCAACACTGTTCCAGAAGAGGTAGAAAAAAGGCTTTGCTAGTAAAGAGGAATGGCACATTCAACAAACAAATGCAATCAATATCCCCTTAACTCCCTGGCACAACATTCTCTTGCCTGTGAGTTTACACCTGTGGCTATGAAGCTCAAAGTGACAGTGTCACTTCACTCTTCCAGCTGAATCCAGGCACGTTCCCCCTTTGCTAATAATTCCCCTTTCAGCCTCCACCAGATGCTCCTGAGTTAGCCACAAAGCAGAGCCATCTGCCTCCATGGCCTGCTGTGAAGAGATGCTGATTAAGATGTAGATCAGTGACTTGAAACTGAATCATTCCCCAAAACTGGTTTATTTTTCCTCTGCTCGTGCTGAACGCTGAAGGTTAAATTTCATTTCCTGATTTCCCCTTGAATCATCACTCAGATTTCATCTCCTAGTCAATAAAAGATATGGACGTGGTGACAGAGTTCAGCTCCAGCATGCAAATGGTAGAGATTTAACAACAAAAAAAATACAAATACAAACCCTACTTCCCTTAATTTCCTTTGTTCTTAATTGCACTTTGAAAAGATTCTCATTCTCATTAACAAACACAGGATTAGAAAACAATATTGCTGAGATTATTCCCTAAAAGCCATCCTAACAGTCTCCAAACTATTCTACATATGCAGTTTTCTGCTTTATCTGAATAAATGATTATCTTCCTGTCCAAGGAGTCTAAATGCTTCAGCATTCCTCAAATATTGAAGCCCCAAGATGATGTTTTCCCCAAATATTCCTAAATTCAGAGATTTCTAAGCAGCACATGATGAGACTTTCCTTTGCTCTGCAGAATTCTCAGTGCAATTCCAGTTTGGAGTCACTTTGCTTTACCAACGTGGTTCTTTCTGAGGTAAAAACTTCTAAGTGTGAATAAAAGCCTATAAAATTAATGAGAAAACAGGTTTTAATCAGCTGGAGCACTGCTTGCATTCCTAGGATCACCTCCAACTCCATTGTTCTGCAGCCATCATCATCTTCCACACTACAGAGAGAATTAATCCTTGCTGCAAATTAGTGTCTAAGATTAAGGTGCTGATTAAAACCTGATTTTCCATTAGCTTTGTTATTCCTCTGTGAGGTTTGGATGCAGGAGGCCAAGGGCAAGGGCAGAGATTTAGGAGGGTGGAGGCAAAAGAAGATGGGAGGGGGAGACTTAAGGATTTTCCAGCCTGTATTTTCCCCATCCTGGCTGATCAGCAGAAAAGACAGAGAAGAAAAGCAGGAATAAAAAGAGGAATGTGGGAAGAAAAGGGCAAAAAGAAAGAAGTTTCCTACTTGTCTCCAACCAAATCACTGAGAAATAGCAGAAAATAAATAGATAGGAAACAGCTTTTCTGATAGAAAGGTTATTTTCTATTTAATTAATTTTTTTAATATATTTTTTTCTATTTTTCTGTTAGAAAAGCTGTTTCAGAAACAGCACTAAAAGAAGCCACTTAATAATTGATTTACCTACACTGAAACCCCCCCTCTGCCTTATCCCAGAAGCTAAGACCTGTCTGGGAATAAACACAACTGTGCTCTGCTGATGCCATTTTTCAGTAGAGTCCTTTTCTTTGTCACTTCAGAAAGCAAGAACTAAACAAAACCCTGAGCTGATATGATGAGAAAAGAAAGAAATATTGGCACCAAAAAGCAACTAGAGACAGAGAAATATGATTAGCAAGGGCATGCAAATCTTGCAGCATGCAAGGGCAGTGGTGGTGTCCTCTGCCAGAAGCAGCACAAGCAAGAAAGCACCAAACTGGAAATAAAGTATAAAAAATCTGCTTTATTCACCTCTGCACTGGTGTGTTTTGTGACAAAGCCCCTCAGTTCTGCTTCTAATGATTCCAAAGTCTCTGAGTGGGTGGTTTATTTGTATTAATCCAGTGATTCCAGGCTGGTGGAGGAGGAGCAGGAGAGTCAATGTTGCTTCTGTCCCCTTCCAGCTCCCTCCCTGCCACTGCAAAGCACCAGGATTAATTCTCCACCTCCCCCTTTGCATCTCTTACCCTCAGCAGCCAGTGTAGCTCCAGTGCACCCCTAAATCTCTGCTGCTGCTCCTGTTTGATGTGCAAAATGGGCCAGGAGCTGCTGGAGAGTGGAAAGGGAGCCTGTTATCTCCTCTGCCCACATGGCAACTGCATCGTGTCATCTCTGGGAGAATCCCAAAGGACAAAGCCAGTGCTCACCCAGCAGGATCTGTTTAGCCCTCAGCTCTGGTTCCTGGCCCCTCAATCCTCTCTGGGCTGACTGGGGAGATGCCAGCACAACCAAGGGAAGGAGGAGGGAGGTCTGGCATCCCGAGAGCCAGCGGCGAGCACAGCAGGTGCTGCTGTGCAGGACTGCAGGGCAGGGACAGCTCCCAGCTCCAGCCTGGACAGCTCAGCTCGGCCACCAGGATGCAGAGGAGGCTCCCAAAACACCTGCCCGTCCTACCCATCACCTCCTGTCTGCACTCCAGTGTGCCCAGGCAGCCCCCAGCAGCCTGGCTGTGCCAGCACTGGGGTGGGCAGCAGCAGCAGGGCAGGGATTGTTCCAGGGAGGGCACCCCAGGAATCCTGGGGGCAGTTCTGGGCCCCTCCCTTCATCCCAGCAGGACCTGGAGGGGCTGGAGCTGGGGAAGGGTCTGGAGCAGAGTGTGGGGAGAGAGCAGCTGAGGGAGCTGGGCTGGTGGGGCCTGGAGGGGATGATTTTATTGATAAAACTGTGTGGAGGGGTTTACCATTCTTGTCATTTTTCCTGCTCCCCTCTGCAACTCCAAACACACTTGATGGCCCAGAACTTCCCAGAAGACTCCAGGTAACTTTGGGAGCTGCAGGATTGCAGCACTGTGATTCCTGCTCTTCATTCTTCTCCTAGTTTCTCCACTAGTCTGATTTTCTGTGTTCTCTGCCAAGCTTGTCAGTTAACATTGCAACAGAACCATGTCATTCCAGCTAAATAAGCTGATCCACCACCATGGGAAGAATATTCCCACTAACATATATCACTTGATAAATTATCTGTCAAATCTAGTTCACAGCTCTTCCATGGAAAGCCTTGGAATCATTTATTGAGCAAGAAGAATTAAGTTTCTATGTAATCAGGAAGAGCATTCAAACACATGATTGCTCTGCTTCCAGTGTACAGCAGCAAATATCCACCAGCAAGGATTCCCAAGCACTTCAAAAATAGAAATAAACCAAATCTGCACAAAGTTCTCCTGAAAATAGGAACAGGGTGACAGGGAGACTTGCCTCATATTCTGAATTTCCATCAGTGTTACATCCTACCAAGGAAGGAAACTCCTCCAGCAGGGGGGAAAGCAGACAGAGCATTGCAAAGCTGAATTTTTGATGTGCCTTCAATGTTTGAAGTGACAGACAAACACATCCTGAGTATTTCACACTCTGTTATAATTAATTAGCCCAATTTTTTAGTATCATAGAGCTGTCAGGGTTGGGAGGGATCCTAAACTCATCCAGTTCCTATGGCAGGGACACCTCCCAGCAGAGCAGGGTGCTCAGAGCCCCAGCCAGCCTGGATAAGAACTTACACCTCTTTTTTTTCCCCACCTCTCTGGGCACCCTGTGCCAGGGTCCCCCCATGTATGTATTACCATAATCATCATTTTATATTCAAATTATCCACTATCTTGATTTTGTTTGTGGGTTTTGTTTGGTTTGTTTGGGGGTTTTTTTCATTTTTTTTTCTAATATCAACATCTTCCCAGATTCTCTTCCCAATTATTAGTCAACTAAAGACCAAAACCTGAAAAAAAGAAGAAATATTCTTACCTCCATTGCTAATGCTGCTGTTTGCTGGTCATAATGATTCAGAAGATTAGGCATGAAGGTGGTGTTGTAAGGCAGATCCTGGCACATCCTCAAGATGATGGGTTCACAGGAAAACAAACTGTGCCCTCTTGTGTGCCCCACCAAAACATCCAACAGCCAAAGGTAAGGGAACATCCAGCTACCAGCCATCCTTCCAGGCTGGAAATGAGGCCAGGCAAAAAAACTCATTTAATTCCTCATGTGCCTCCAGATTTCACTTCAACGGGGATATTTTCAGTCCTGGTTTCAGGTTCTGAAGAACTGGAATATTCTTTGTACACAACATTTTTAGCTGAGGGCAGAAGATGTGTTTGAGATGTGAGAGAAAGCTTCTCTTTTCTCTGTCCATCTGGCAGGTGTTTGGTGAAGATTTAACCACATTCCCACACAACTGACCCCATGGTGGCAGTGGAGTTAAGTTCTTCCTTGGTTAGGGCACCTAGAATGAAAAACAAAAACACCACACACTAAAAAACACTGAAAATGGATTTACTGGGATATTTAGAATTTGAATATATTTTGAAAGCCTCTCACTGGAACCACATGAGCATCTGAGTGTTGACCACACTGAAACCAAGCTGTTTGTGACTCAGCACCTCCCCTGCTCCCTTCACATTGATAGCATCTCTGTAGCTGCAAAGCCTCACAACTGCTGCTGAATAATTCCAAAACACAAACAAACCAGTCACCACCACCAAGATACAGGCCCCAGCTTGCAGGGCTGAAGGGTGTTCTTCTGCCCAACCAGCTACACTCACAGCTTGGCTACCTGGGTTCAAAGGTGGAATGGGAGTCTGGCTTTTTTTTGTTGTCTCTGACCCATCTTCCCCCTCCAGAAAGCAGAATGGTGCTCACCAGCTGCAGAAATTCCCTCTGAGGGGTGAGGTTAATGGTTGGACTGGATGATCCCAAGGGGTTTTTCCAACCAGAATGATTCCCTGAAGGAGTTAATGACCAGATTTCTGGCATCACTCGATCAAAAAAGCTGATGTATGAACACTTTTGTTTACACAGGCTCATCTTCTGGCCAGAAAAATGAAATATCACACACCTCTAAAACCCTCATGTGCTTTGTGGGTTCATCTTGAGAGGTTCCTTCCAACCCAAACAATTCTGTGCTGCCCCAAGCCCACGTGTGGCCATGCTTTTGGCTGTGGCTGCTCAGGGAGGAATCCAAGGAAGCCATTCTTTGGATTTCTTTTGCAAGAATGTGGTCCTTCTCAAAAGAAAACCCAAGACCTGAAGCATCTCATCTGCCAGGCATGAATTAATCCTAAAGGTTCCTGCATATTCTCACATCCTGATCAGAAGAATACAAGATACAGACTAAAAAAAATCCCAATTCTTACTTAATTTTGTACAAGGTGTTTAATCCCCTTTGATTTTAACATTTTACTGTGTCTTTCCAGGACATTTGCATTTTATGCCCAAGATCTTATTATCTAACATCAGAAAGGAAATTAAGGGGGTGTTTGCTAGAGGCAGAAAAAAACCCTGATAAATTCTATATAGCCTAGACCAGCAATGCCCTTTCCTAGATTAAAAATCTCAATTAAATTAGGAGCTACCTCATTGTGCAAGTGTTGCAAAGGAGCATATAGATGACCTATTAATTGGTGTAGACAGATGAGTGGTGTAATAAGCAATCCTGAGTGTCAAAAGAGTTTCTTACCCCTGTAAACTCTTTGTTAAGCCTCTACCTATGAAATCCTGTGGTTGTTTTTATGTGTCTGTAAAACCAAAGCACTTTTGATGACACTGGGGATAAAAGAGGAGGAGGGGGGGAGCTGCCCATCCACCCCAAGGCACGGGAAAAAAATCCAACAACCTGTGGGCAAAATGGGTGGGAAACACCTAGATAGGGGGATTATGGATTTAGATGTTATTTATAATCATAAGAAACCCATCCCATTCCTGCTGTAAAGGAGAATTTAAGGCATTGATAGGTGGCTATTATAAAGAGTAAAAAATAGGAAATTTTAAAGGTTGGCTCCCACAAGGGAATTTTATTTTTCAAAGCTAGGAAGGGGGTAATGAGATAAAAATATCACCAGACTTCAGAAAGAAAGTAGGTGGATTAATTTGTGGTTATCTGTCCCAGAGGTGCTAAAAAAACACAAGAGGAGAATGTCAACTTAGTCATTCCCCAGCCAACTGGGACCAAGGAGAGGAACTCACTCCTTGCACAAGCACTGGCTGAGCTTCCCCAACCCATTCCCATTTCCCAGAGAAAACATTCTTCTCCCAACTCCATTTTCAACAGTCAGTAGGAAAAAAGCTCCTGTTCCACTTTGATATGTGTTGAGGGAGAACCAGACTATAATACACATCCTCTCTTGGAGCTGGGAGATCCCAGGGGACAAAGGGCACATGTTCCAGCCTCTGGCTCTTCCATTCTCCTCCTCACTGTCCTATGGGATGCAGCACCTCCTCTTCCCTCCATCCTCACAGCAATTCCATGTCAGCCCCTGCTCCACTCCTTGCAGGGAGGACAGAAAGGCACAACCCTTTTCTGGTGGGATTCTCTTGTGTACACCGAGGGACAGGGCTGGAATCTCTCTCCATCCGAGCTGATACTGCATGGCAAGCTAAAGGAACTGGAGGGGGAGCTACTTATCATCCTTAGCCTGGGAGAGGAGGGAGGGTGCAGGCTGAACTAGGATCCCCTTGGATCCTCACTGCGTTTTCGAGGCAAAAAAGAACAAGTGCACACAGGGGGCAAGCATCCTGTAGAATTCCTGCTGCATTGCAAAGGAAAAGGAAGATTAAATGTACATTAGACCAGCAGCTCTGGTCCTCAGTGCACTGCAAAAGGAAACAGAGCACGGGATAGAGCTGGGATCCCTTCGGATCCCTCCTGACAACAGGACAAGGGAGCTGTGCATGGGACTGGCATCCTTTCCCTTCCCAGGACTTTCTCCTTTCCCAAGGAGAAATGGGGGAGGGCTCACACGGACCGACATCCTCGTCCCCCGGGTCCCCAGAGGGAGCCAGGCTGGGATTCGCATCCCCTCCGATCCCTCATGGAAAAGCAGGGGATGAGCATCCTGAGGGGAGCGGGAAGACGCGGGACCGGCCCCGAGGAGCCGCTGAGGGAAGGGGAGGGGTGGATCCAGCACCTCCATGTCGTTCAGCAGAGGACAAGGAGCAGCATCCCCCGGACCTCCGCCTCCTCAGAGCCAGGGACTCGACCCTCCGATCCCCCCCGCCCAGGGGACGCTTCACGGCCGCCCCCCCCACACAGCCCATCCCCGGGTGCCCCTCAGCGAGCGGGTGTGAGAACCTCCTGAGGGGGATCGAGCTCCTCTGAGGGGGATCCAGCCCTCCTGAGGGGGATCCAGCCCTCCTGAGGGGGATCCAGCCCTCCTGAGGGGGATCCAACCCTCCTGAGGGGGATCCAACCCTCCTGAGGGGGATCCAACCCTCCTGAGGAGGGTCAAGCCCCGCTGAGAGGGATCAAACCCCTCTGAGGAGGGTCAAGCACCGCTGAGGGGGATCAAACCCCTCTAAGGGCGATCAAAGCCCTCTGATGAGGATCGAACTCTCCTGAGGAGGATCAAACCCCTGCCCATCCTCACCCCTCTCCCCACCCTTACCTCAGCTCGGGGCTGTAAGAACCCCCCTGAGGGAGGATCGAACGCCCCAGAGGACGACAAAACCCCCTGAGGGGAATCAAACCCCTCTAAGGAGGGTCAAACCCTCCTGAGAGGAATCAAACCCTCATGAGGGCGATCAAACCCTCTCCCATCCTCATCTCCGCTCCCCGCCCTTACCTGAGCCGGCGGTTCCCGCCGCTCCCGGCCCCGCTTCCCTCCCCCTCAGGTGGCGGCGGCGGCGGCGGCGGCAGAAGCGGCGGCGCCTCCTCCTCGCGCCCCGACCCCCGCCGCAGCGCGCGCCCCGCCTCGCGCCGTCACGCCCTGCCGCGCCCCGCCCCATCCCGCCTTTCATCCTTCGCTCGAACGCAACGGGCCAATCAGAAAGCGGCGCGGCGCGGTTGCTAGGTAGAATAGGGGACCGCCCACCCCCCTCCCTCCACGCCCCTCAGCGCTGGGAGAGGCCGGGGATGGGAGGGCGCCCCCCTGCGGGAAGCGGTTGCCATAGCGACGGGAAGCGGCCGGGCAGCTGCGGGAGGCCGCGGGAGGGGAGGAGCAGGTGAGGGGGGAGCAATTGAGGGGGTCCCGGGGGACACACGGGGTGGGTGGGATCGCTAGAACAGCGTGGGGGGATGCGGAGGGGTGTGGGGAGCAGCGGGGAGGGGGGGTGTGTGCTTGTGACACCGCGGGGACAGCGGGAGACACAGGGACAGTGGGAAGAGGGGAGGGCAGAACGCAGGGGGTGTGTGGAGGGGGGAACCTCCTGAGCTTGCAGCGGGACAAGCGCAGGGGTC
Organism: Corythornis vintsioides; assembly: GCA_025447755.1. Lineage (NCBI taxonomy): Eukaryota > Metazoa > Chordata > Aves > Coraciiformes > Alcedinidae > Corythornis > Corythornis vintsioides. Next base: position 11,343 of record JAOEGS010015307.1, read on the forward strand.
TGCTGCTGGGATGGGAGACCCCCGCTGCCAGCACAGCCTGGGGAAAGCCCTGGGGAGAAGGATTTGGGGGTGTTGGGGGGGAGCAGCTGGAGCTGAGCCACTGGCACCCTGGGCTGCACCCCCAGGGCGTGGGCAGCGGGGGAGGGGGAATCCTGCCCCTCTGCACCCAGGGGAGACCCCCCTGCAGGGCTGGGCCCAGCTCTGGAGAGCCAGGGAGCTGCTGGAGCAGGGCCAGAGGAGCCCCAGCAATGCTGGGAGGGTTGGAACCCTCTGCTGGGATAGACTGGGAGAGCTGGGGGGGTTCAGGCTGCAGAGGAGAAGCTCCAGGGAGACCTTCTGGGGCCTTTCAGCACTTGCAGGGGCCTGGCAGAGAGATGGGGACAGAGTTTGGAGCAGGGCCAAAGGAACATTGATGGAAAATCAAATTAGAATCGATGTAGACTGATTTACACAGAGATCAGAGGTGCAGAAAGGTAAAGGGAGATGTTTCTGTTGAAGCAGGAGGTCCAGAGGGGTCCCTTTTGCTCCCTGAGCTCCTGGTAGAGCTTAGGTGTGGCTAAGTCCAGTCCTACCCCCAGATTGGGTCAGTAGTTTGTGTCTAGTGGATATAAAGAGTAAGAAACCCCCTCTGGAGTCACGAGGTTCAGAAGGGACCCTCTTGCTTTCTGAACTCCTCAGAGAGGAGCTGAGGTGTGGCTGGATCCAGACACAGCCCCAGACTTGGTCAGCAGTCTCTGTCAAAGGATTGAGACCCGTGGGTTTCATTAGTAACTCAACAGTCACCTTCTCCTGTGGGCAGGGCTCTCATCACCCAGGGTGAGGAAGCTTCTCAGGGCTCAGACCCAGTTCTCCAACCTTCAGAGGTGTCCCTGCTCGTGTGGAGAGTCACCTGCTGTCCAGACACAGCTCAAATTGACCATAAAACCCCCATTAATTTCCTTTCTCAGCTTGGAATCAGCTCCATTCTGTTTCTTCACCCCCTGACTCCTCCACGTGGATGAACAGGAGCAGGTTTTTTCTCCCCATCCCTACACCTCAGTGCAGCAGGCTCTGTGGAACCTCCAGTGGGGCTGTGGTGGGACACAGGAATACAGCAGCTTGGCTTCTGAAGGACTTGTTTTGAGTATGGTTTGCAGAAACCTCTGGCATGCTCATTGCAGAGGGTTAGGAGGAGATTAACCCAGCGAAAGGAAATGACTCCAGTGCCCTTGGTTAAGGTGATATGATCATTATAGATTGGTAATCTTGCTTTAATACAACCACAGGGGTTGTTTGAAACCAAGGGCTTGACCCAACTTGTGCTGGAAATGGTGGAAGTCTCTCCATTGGCTTCAGCAGGATTTGGAGCAGCCTTGGAATTGTCTGAGCCATGGGTGCCTTCTGTCCTTCCTGGCCTGTGAAATGATCTGACTTCTCTATCCACCTCAATCAACACAGACCTCTGGCTTCTGCTCTGGGAGTGAACCAGCATTTCCCATATATTTATATATATATATTTTTATATATTTAAAGCTTTATTTCATGC
>JAOEGS010015308.1:0-125790 GCA_025447755.1 Corythornis vintsioides
GTGGATTGTCGGATTTCTTCTGGTCTCCCCCCCCCCCCACCCCCCCCCCCCCCCCCCCCCCTCCCCCCCCCCCCCCCCCCCCCCCCCCCCCCTCCAGGATAGTAGTTATTTGGGAAGTGGGAGGTAGAATATACTGTATTTTCCTCCTGCCTCCTCTCAACCACACTTTCTGAGCCAGCACAGGGGTTGTGTAGCCTCTTGACAAACAACATCCTGAAGACAAGTGGGTCAAGGCAGTTGGAAAACAGGTTGTTTTCTGCATCTCATCTGCTATTTAGTGTCAAAAATGAGAAGGAGGGATGGAACTGTTGCTGGGGACATTCACATTTTGTGCCCAGCTTTCTACTCATGAGATGTTGTAGTGTTAGATGCAGTCAGAGCTTGATTTTTTAAAGCCTGTAAACAAAACTTATTTGTGAGCCTGGATTTTTGAACTCTGGGTCATGTTTGGTTTCTTTATAAAAGTGTATCTCAAGGCTTTAAAAACAAACTGATTGACTATATCTTAACACAGAGCTAGAGATAAAAGTTGAGTGCCAGAGGTATCTGGATAAAGGCAGGAACAGCTTTTTCCCAGTTCTGCTTACAACAAGGTCAGAAACGGCTCTTGGTGTTTTTCCATAAAACTGGGGTACTGAGAAGCTTTTTTATGAAGCAAACTTTGACTCTCCTTGGAGACATCTCTGCAGCATCTGCCCATCTGTCTCCCCTTACTTCTTGACTCAATAATCAGCTTAAGAAAAGCCAGGATTGCTGCTAGGACATAAGAAACCTGAGTAGTGAAATAAGAAATAAAACAATTTTTTGCTGAGGGCATGTTTGCTAACTGTCATGCATGCTGTTGCAGGTAACTCTGAAATCAGGCAGCAATATATTATACTGGAGAACAACTGGGATTCTCATGGGCTCCAAAGTAGTAAAACCAGTTCTGGTGAAAAACATCACAATTGAAGGTAAGTGATATTTGCCTTTTACATCTTATCTCATTCTTTGGTCACAGTATTCGTCAAGTACCTGGTGTGCCTACAGCAATGAAGTGGCTTTTTTTAGCCCCCTTGTCCTCTGTCTCCTCACCTGAAGTGTTCAAACAGAACAGTAAAACTTCACGTCAGGGAAAGGCTGAAAAATTAATTTCGCTGTTAAATGATGCCATCTACTGGAGGAGTCTGGCTTAGCAAATAAAGAGAAAAAGGAATAGACAGGCTTTCAATGTGCTACAGAACGGCCATGCTTATTGATAAGCCTCTCAACAGTGATAAATGGATATATATATCATGACACTGACAGTTAAATTACTATTTGAATAATGTAATTAATCTAGGATTGCTCTTTTCGTCCTGTTACACGTGTAATCAAACTTGTAATGTAAGGCTCTAACATGGGTCAGACTTGCATCAAGGAGCAAAGATTAAATATCTAAATTATGAGTCAAAGCCCAAGTGTCTAAAGTGAGTGTTGAAAGTCTGTGATTTTTAAGCTATGTTATGGAGCTGGTTTGCTTTCCCCTCTAAGCAGATAGGCAGTAATTACAGTGCATACCTCTCCATATTTCAGTGATTTACCTGTAATTTATCTTACAGGAGTTGCATATACATCTGAATGCTTCGCATGCAAGCCTGGTACCTTCAGTGACAAACCAGGTTCATCTGGCTGCCAGGTGTGTCCAAGAAATACTTATTCTGAGAAAGGAGCTAAAGAGTGTACCAAGTGTAAAGAAGAAATGTATTATGCAGGTACGTCAGTCAAATGGGTTAAGCAAAACCAGCAGAGTTGGAGTATATAAGGTGGTAAGCTTTCTGTGTGCAGATGTGGGAATGGTTTTGTCCAGCAATGAAGGTTAGTCTCCAGTTGATATTAAAAGGGGAGATGAAGGTGGGGTAACCTAAAACTGCAGAGCACATATCTATATAACGGGGCATGGTCAACTTTGGCTAAGGTAATCTAAGGTAATATAAAGGGATGGTGATCTTTATGACCTCAAAGGGAAAAGTTATAAAAGTTAGTTGCAGTCATGCTGTGCCCTCTTGTGGTAATATGTGTTATTGGTTTGAAACGAATTAGCTTCACCACTGCCTTCAGAATTGTCATGTTTTGTGGAATCTCCTTTCCAAATCCTCTCCTGGCCTATCCCTGCTTCCTGTGTAGTTGGAAGATGTGGTGATCTAGTTGCATATCCTAATCTCCAAAGTTCTTTGTGTTCCCAGCTGTGGTTAACTGGTGATCATCAAATAACAGGGGCGCAATTCATTCTTCATAGGCAAAATGTCTTCAGTTTTCTTTCTTGTAGTTCTTTTATAAGAAAGTTTTTGAAGAATCACTTACCAACCATAGCACTTGCTGTCATAGGTTATGGTAAATGCTTGGGGACCTGGTCCTGTGCTCACAGTGGAAATGGAAATTTTGCAAAAATACCCATGGGAAGAAAAAACTAGCTCAGTGTTGTAAGGAGAGTTCTCATGAGTATTTTTATTCCTTATCAAGTGAGAACATATTCCCATGCTTGGCAAACTACACAAATTACTTAGTGAATGTGAAGGAGTGGAGTGAGTGTTTGGATGACTCCCTGGTTATGCTGAATCAATGAACTGCAGTGTGACTCCTATTTCTCACCCTTTCTTTTTAGATGAGGGATCCGGTGCATGTATAGACCGTCCTCCATGCACAAACAAAGACTTTTTCCAGATCCATACCCCTTGTGATAAGGAAGGAAAAGTAAGTAGAAGATATATACTATTTTAAGCTCATTTAATTTACTGTGATATCTTGATTTGAAAACAAGGTACAGTGTCTAGAAATATCTTTATCAATTGTTTTCCCAGTTTTCCTTCCTGCATTAAGTCTCTTTGAGGCATTTGGCTTGTCCTTTAGCTGCTTTCTCTCCAGCACTTATCCATCTGTAAGAATCCACCTGTCATGGGCCTGCTTAAGGGATCTATTGTTGTGAAATGCTAAGCTTCTTGCACTTGTGATTAGTCTGACTGGGTCACTGGTGCTAACTCCATGCTCATAAATAAACAGGGTTGGAGCACAGGGCAGTACCATCCCAGAATAAACCCTACTGTTTAGTTGTTAGCAAGCTTTCCTGGCATACTTGTGGCTTGTGACAACTTGTATCCCAGCACTGCCCAGGCCTGATTCAGGTGCTCCTGTAGCACAGGAGCATTGGATATCACCATACCTAGTTCAAGTGGAAGAGTGTGTGGCTGCATAGTTATGATGTATATCATGCCCCTTAGTTTTAGCATCAAAGAAGATCCCATGATCTGTTGAAATATATATATATATTGAAGTATATACATAGCCTGGGAGTATTCATGTGCAGCAGCAAAGATTAGCTGCTAATATTATGTATGTCTCATGGGATGCCTTGAAACTCATCAGAGTTTCATCCAGAGATCTCTAGAACTTTCATGAATTGACCTGCTGGTGGAGCAGCCTGATTCTGAAGCTCTTCTACCCTTTGTCCCAGTAGTCAAGTGGGGATTTTGGTGGGATTTGGAGAACAAACACCTATTTGCTAGAATACATAACCTACAGAGATGCGGACATGTGGTCAGGCCTGTTTTGTCTCTTCCCTTTCCCTTGTCTTTTAGATCCAGATGGAATGGCAAGTAGCCAAATTCCATAGCACCTGTAGGTTGCTGGCTTAATATTTGCTGTCAGGATTGAGTATTTTGGAGTCAGCCAGTTCCAAAATGCAGATGAGACTTTCTGTGCTTTACTAATGAAACATCAGTGAATTTAGCCTCAGAACTGGCAGGCTCTACAACCTGGTCTTGATTCACTGATTCTTGCTCCATTAGCTGCCTGAAATGACTCGAGGAATTAGCAGCAGTGTTCACTGCTACACCCCTAGGTACTGCTTTAATTGCAGCCTCCTGCTGATTACCCAGTCATTGCTCTGTGCAATTCAAAGATCCCTGGCATTGAATAACCTCCTACTGCTTACCCTCTTTCTGCCTCCTCAGTGGCCTTTCCCTTCACTGATGGACATAATGAGAATACAAAGTGGGTGTTTTTGCAGACACCCTTTGTCCTCCCGTTGCAACAACAATGTGTGTCATAGACACACAGATACTGGCTGGGTTTTTGGGACTGCTTTCACCATTTAGTGCTCTGCATCTCTGAAATCTGGTCCAGGTTTGCCATACTCTCCAGCCATCTCTCCATGTGATGCAGCTCAATGAGAGGGCCTTACTTTGCAGCCCATCTTCAAGTGAACAGTGGCTGTAAAGCACCAGCCTGAAGGCCTATTGATCCAGGGCTTACTAAAAGCAGCAGCAGGATTTTCACTGGGCATTATCTTGTCGTCTCCCTCCTGCTGTCTCCATGCCATCTGTACAAGAGGCCTCAGGAGATTTGGGCACTTGATTCCTATTGACTTTTCACCTACTTACTGCTTTAAAAATCCCAGGCTGATTGCTTCAGCTTCAGTCTTAGAAACCATACCTGTGTGGCTGTGAGCACTCTCTCTTTTCTCTCTCCTCAGACATACTAGGATTGCTTTAGTTTATACAGTGTCCAGTCTCTGGGCAATCACACAGGTACTTTGCCAGTTCTTGAGTATTTTTATTTTAAATGCTGTGCACCCTCATGCTGATGGAGTGTTTCTGGAGCAATACAGAAACAATACATCTCAACTGTTCAGGAGCAGCAAGGGCAAGTTGATCCATAAGGGGCAGATGCTACTCTGACATCAGGAGCAGTCTCACACTACCTGAGCAAAGTGAACAAAGCAGACCCAGAGTCAGCAGCCACATACAGTCAAGGCTTTCAGACAAGTCCATAATGGTGAGGTACAACCAGTGTCAAGCTGGGAACATCCAGTCCATGGATCAGTCAGGATGTGAGTCAACCAGAGTTCATGGCCTGGCACAGGCATGGGTGCAACACAGCACAGACATGGACAAAAGTCAAGAGTATCAGCTTAATTGCAGCTTTCAGAAGCAGGGGCCTGAGCCTGCACTGTGGCTTCTTCCAGATTTTTTTCCAACCGTTTCAATGATGATCAATAATTCTTGAAGAGCTCTGTGTTATCAGAGGGCTAATCTTGAGTGCAAGGAGCTCAACACCCAGGAGGGCAGGGGCATATTGTCAGAGCCCTGGCTCAGATTCATAAGGTGAAATCTCCCTTGTCAAACTCTGTACCTGTTGCTTCTGGCCTCAAGGATCCCTGATTGCACTGATAAGACCAAAGGGTGGGGTACCCTGAGGGAGAGCTGTGGCTAACTTAGTGGCAGTTTTTCAGCTCTGAACCTCAGATAATTTTCATCTTGAGATATGAAACATTTTCAGGGATAAACCCAAAGTCAGATGAAATTTGAAACTCATCTTCATAGGTGATGCATCTCACCCAAGCCTTTTCCTGAAGACAGAAAACCTGGCTTGTCAAAGAGAGGTGATGATGGAGAGGTGATACCATTTTATTTGGTATTGCTAAGGATTGACTCATGTTAGTGGTCGAAAACTGCTCCTTATGTGATGCTGAGGGACAGGAGAAGGGCTGAGAGACCTCTTGTGTGATTTTGGCATTTGCTCAGTAGGTAAAAAGGGCTGGAGAGAAATTAAAGACATTTCAAAGAACAAGCCAGTATAGATCAAAATGGCAAAACTTGTATTCTCTGCTAACAGATGCCTTCCCAATAAAAAGATTTTATAATTCAGAAATTATACTTTGGATTACTCTGATTAAAATGCAGACGGTGCTTATGCAGTTGTGAGAATTATTTATCTGATGTCCTCAGAAACATTTTAATGGAAAATTTTACTAGATAAATAGGAATGAACAGTAGTAATTGGTTTTTAAAGTTCACATTTTAACTTGACTCTTAAGGTTTAATATCTTGGAATTGCCTGTTAACCAAATCACTTCTGTTTCCCTTTTCCATCCTTTCCATTCCTTGAGGTACAAAGTCTGTTTTAGACCTAAAATATTGGGAATGATATAATTTAATTTGCAAGGCAGACCTTGATTGATGCATCTAGTCCTAATACTTCGTAACATTTCATGGGAGCTCAGTGTCTTCTCCTTACAGACTCGGATCATGTACAAATGGATTGAACCCAAGATCTGCAGAGAGGATCTCCCCAGTGCATTGACCCTACCTCCTTCTGGAGAGAGGAAGGATTGTCCGCCCTGCAATCCTGGCTTTTACAACAATGCCTCATCTTCCTGTACTCCTTGCCCACCAGGCACATTTTCGGATGGGACACAGGGTAGGAGTCCACAAAAAAATTGCTTCTATCCCCAAAAGCAGTTTTTTATTTGCATGTGACTTAGTTTATTGACACATCTTCATAAACGAGAGTACATTTTGCATAATATATATATTAAGTAACATTGGAGAGAGGGAGGTGGATACCTCCTTTCTCTCTGAAGTCCTTTCTTATCAGTGATTGCTTCTCTTAAGATGTCCTGCTATTTCTGGGTGCATTTCTTGGCTGATACAAACATCCTGAGGGTTATATTACAGATTCTGAGGAGGAAATCAGAACTTTTACAGTCAGCAATTTATCCTCACCCCTTATTCTGTCCATGCTAAGTTCTTCCCTGTGAAAATATAATTTTAATCATTGTCAATATTGTCGACCAACATACCCTAAACTCTGTCTTGTTGATTCTGAGACGTCCAGTGGTCACCTAGAGCATTTTGTGAGCACTCGTGTTTACCAGTATGTTCAAACCTTCAGGAGAAGCCATTAAAAAGGAAGTGTGGATTGAGGGCTCAGATCATGGTTACTTATCACAAAGTTGTGATCTCCATTTTATAAAATGTTGGTCTCATTTCCACTCTTCTGGTCACAATAAGTCTCTGATGGTTTGATTATATTATTTTCTAATTATATATAGTGTTTTCTTTGCTCATTACTTGCCCTAGAGAGTGACAAAAGTAATATCTATGTTCTTTCAAACACTGCTAGCTGTGCTTTGGCCATGTGATTTCCTTTTTTTGCCCTCTTGCCCTGCAGAGTGCAAAGCCTGCCCTGCTGGGACAGAACCAGCTCTTGGGTTTGAGTACAAGTGGTGGAACATCCTGCCAGCCAACATGAAGACATCTTGCTTTAATGTAGGCAACTCAAAGTGTGATGGGATGAACGGTGAGCCAAACTCCTTGTGCTGTTGTGTGCCTGTCTTTCTCCAGTGCTGATCACTGTTGTAATGGAGCACCCATCAAAATGAGTATATTCTGTATTACATGAGTCACAACACAGTTTCCCCCCTTTTCTTTAATTGCACCAGGCTTAAAATTTCCCATGGGAACTTATGTCACAGTATCACAATGAAGAAATAAAAATTATCTTGCATACCAGGAGAGGGCAGAAGCTGCAGCTGCTGTGAAGTCCCTTAGCCGAGGACCCATCCCACCATAGACTTTGTTGCATCTGAATATACCCACTGAAATAAACAGAACTTCTCTCTATCTCCTTTCATGTTTTCTGATAACTATGCCCATGGAGGTCATGTAACTCTTTCAGACAACTTAAGTCTGTGCTTTTGTTCATTTAGCACTCAGAGCTTTCTCTCTGCAGATGTGCTGAAATAGCAGCAGAGAGCAGTCACAGCTTGTTGGTGAAAGCAGTCCCATTCAGGATTTCTCCCACCTCTAGCCTTCTCTTAAAGATTTTTCTTCAGTCTGATCTGCCCTGTCAAGCTGATGAATTATGCATGTTGAGCAGAGGGGCACTGAAGTATATGCTTAATGTTTAACACATAGATTCATTGATTCATCTGCTTTAAGGCTGGAAGAGATCAGATGGATCATTGCCCTTGAGCTGCACAGTATAGGTCAAAGAATTTCAATTGCTTTATCGTTTTCAAGGTGACATCTGCCTGTAAAATCACCAGTTCATACAATTACTAAAATAAAGCATTATTATACTGCTCTGTAGTTTATATGATACATCTTTAAAATGTACTAGTGTACTGAATTGCTTAAAAAAGATTGGTAACATTAAAATCTTTTTGGCATATGACCCAGAAACATAACTTTATTTTTTTAATTTTTTTTTTTCCCTGTGAAGGTTGGGAAGTGGCTGGTGATCACATCCAGAGTGGGGCAGGAGGCTCTGATAATGACTATCTTATCTTGAACCTGCATATCCCAGGATTTAAGTAAGGATTAGGATTTTGTTTTTCTTTTTTTCATCTATTTCTTATTTATCTCTGTCTCTTACACCTATTTCACATTACCCCTGGAATGGACTGAGTTTTCACTTCTGAAATGCAATGACATAATGAATAAGAAACAAGAGGAACTTGGATTTTATTCCGGTGTCCCCTCTCAGCTCATTGCAGCAGATGATTCTGTGAGACTGTGGCTAAAAACCACAAAACACAAACAGTGTTTGCTTCAGCCTGAGATACCAGCTGGTTGGTGTCTGGAAACTGGGAAAAAGTATTCCTGTCCCTCTGTTTCTGAATTATTCCAAAGCAACTATCTAAACCTGCCATGAGGCAGATACTGGTGCCCACCCTGAAGGTACTTGCGGAGAAATGCATGTTATTTTATGCTGTGGCTCTGGGCATTCTTCATGGTCCATGCTTCCCCTGGAAACACTAGAGAGATGCAGGCACGACAGGAGAACAGGACCTCCCACCTCCCCTCTCCTGGACCTCAGGCAGGATGAAATAGCTGTTTGAAGTGCTTTTGTCTCTTTATCAAAAGAGTCAGCCTAGATTCCTAACTCAGAAAAGTACCAAATATTAAGACAGGTAAGGTATGGCAAAATGAACCTCACCTTCCTTTTGCTGTATTTCAGCTGTGGGAGTTGTGACTTCTTACACCAATGAGCAAACCCTGAATTTTCAATCAGTCAATTTGTCACAGAATCAACACAGAATCCCAGATTGGAAGGGTCCTCAAGTATAATCTAGTGCAACCATTCTTGGCAAAAACAGTGTAGACATGATGGCCCATCACTCTGTCCAGCTGAATCTTAGAAGTGTCTGATGTTGGGGACTCCACCACTTCCTTGGGGAGATTATTCTAATGGTTGACTCTTTTATTTTGGAAAAAAAATCCCAACAAACTTCCTCTTGTCTCTGATCAGATAGTATGAGCAACAGGAATTATAATAAAAGAGGCAAGAACCACATCTGTGGAGAAGCTTAGCATATCCTAGTTTACTGTTCAGTACTTTTCAGGGAAGCACCCTGAATACTTCTGGTTTGCATGAAACGCTCGAGAGCATCTCCCACCAGTGAAGAGTAAATGCAAGTAAACCTGTATGAATCACTTAAAACATGTAATGCATTTAAGTGATATTTAGGTATATGGTCAACTTTGGGTGTTGCTTTTAAGGAGGGAACTGTACCATAAAGAAGTCAGATGCTCAAAAAAGAACCCCGTTACACCCAATACCCAGTGCAGAGCTGATGTGCAAACCTGGCCTCTGCAGTTCTGCAAGGGCAGGTTTTATGTGATAGGATTTTGATGGTTTCCTTGCTGTATGAAAAGCAATTTGAAGGATTGACTGCTGCCTGTCTGGAGAGCATCTTGTAAATGTTTTGTTCCTTCTCTATTAAACAGACCTCCAACATCAGTGACAGGAGCAACTGGGTCAGAACTAGGACGGATTACTTTTATTTTTGAGACCATCTGTTCAGCAGATTGTGTGCTATACTTTATGGCAGTAAGTGAGACCTCTCCCTCAATGACAGGACTGAGCCTGGTATTCTACACGTCACTTTAATACCTCTGCATAGTCATGATTAGATGCATTTGGTTTATGATGACTAAGATTAAGTATGACATTAGTTTAAGGTCTGTGGTGCCCTTGCAGAATGGATTTAATGAATGACATAACAAAATTCCTCCACCATGTGAGTTATGAACCCTTCCTGGTTATCTGCTTATTTTAATAGAAATCATGGGACACCAAACAGGCAAATTTTTACCTGTTAAATCAACAGGCAAAACTCTCACAGCAGATAAAGGGAATAAAACCATGACACTTTGCTTTCACAAACTTCTGTCTGCTGCCCTACTGATTCCTCAGGGCACTGACAGGATCAGGTCTAAATTTCCCTATTTTCATTTTCCCATCCCTCTAATCATTCTCTGAGAATCTCCTCCTTCAATTAGTCATCTAGCCACACTTCTTTTGATGCAGCCCAAGATGAATTGGCCTGATGTTTAGTGTAGTGTGAACACATTTTTTGTTGTTGTTTTTGCTTTTTGTTTGTTTTTTAAAAATATGTCCTTTTTGTAGGATGTTAATCGAAAAAATACCAATGTGGTGGAATCATGGGAAAGAAGTAAAGAGAAACAATCATACACTCACATCATCTCCAAAAATGCTTCCTTCACATTCACCTGGGCCTTTCAGAGAATAAACGAGGGCCAAGATGTAAGTACTTCTTTATATACAGGGCTTTACAGCACATCTTTCCTTGGACATTTATTGCCAGAGCTCTTTTCCTCTGTTGAAGCTCTCAGGCATCTCATACGGGGCTCATGGCTGTGACCACGTAGGAGCCCTTGGGAGGCAGCAGTGGATAAACCACCATGTTGAAAGCCAGACATGCATAGGTCCATCCCCAAATCAGTGCGCCAGTGCACAGAGCTGTGACTGGTATTCAAGCACAATGCTGTGATGACACCAGGGTGCTTTCCTTGGGTCTCGTTCCAGAGCAGACAGTTCATTAATGACATGGCAAAGATCTACTCTATCACGGTGACTAATGCAGTGGATGGAGTTGCCTCTTCGTGCCGGGCCTGTGCTCTGGGCTCGGAGCAGTCTGGCTCGTCCTGCGTGCCCTGCCCGCCAGGGCACTACATCGAGAAGGAGACCAGCCAGTGCAAGGAGTGTCCAGCCAACACCTTCCTGTCCATCCACCAGGTCTACGGCAGGGAGGCCTGCATCCCATGTGGGCCTGGCAGCAAGAGCACCAAGGTATCTCCAAGTGATAGGCTGACAGGATTTATTAGGGTATAAGCACTGAAACGGACAGTTTTAGTGCTTTCCTACAAGTATGTGCCTTGTGAACATTGGAGTGTAATTATAACTACCAGATATGCTCCTAGTCTAATTTCTGTTTATAAATATGCAATAAGAAGATAAAGTTGCCCTTACTAGCTCAAAAAAAAAAGGTTAATTTCAAGAAACCGTAAGAACAAGGACAAGCATATATGTTACCGACAACTAAAACTCTCCTAGATTCAACTGTTTTAAACTCAGGGACTTCCTCAGCTGGATGATGTTTCTGTGCCTTTAGAAAATGGTAGCAAGTTCCTTTTATATGAAATTGCCCTTAAGCCTACATAAACATTTATCATGTGCATCACCCTTTGGCAAGGAGCTGAAGAACTGCTCTAATTTGTTTGTATTCTGCCTGTCTTCAGCTGTGTTCACAGCCTGCCCTTGTTTCTTGAGCTGTTTCTTCTCTTTCTGTTACAAGATGCAAGTGTGACTGAGGCCATGTTCTATCTACAGGGCTTTAAGCTAGGACATAGGGCTCCTAAAAGTACCCACAATAAAACAGAAAGAAACTCTGCATTTTCTTGTCTAATGCAGCAGACAGCTGAAAGGCTAGGCTTAGGGAACATTAAAGTCCTGATATGCCATTGGAAGGGACTGAAAAAGCAATGGTACTTCTCCCAGGAGAAAGGTGAATTACTGGAGCAGGACAAAGTTCCCCTCCATCCTTAAAAAAGGAATAGTCCTGTCTGCACCTGCTTGCTTTAACTCCCAGGTGAATGATTTGCTGCTGATCCATGACTGCTCTTTAATGGATGCCTCTCCTTCTCTGAAGGACCACTCTGCCTGCTTCAGTGACTGCCTGGTGTCATACATCAAGGATAACCAGAGCCTGAATTATGATTTTAGCAACCTCAGCCAGGTAGGCTCGTTGATGAGTGGACCCAGCTTCACCTCCCGAGGGACTAAGTTTTTCCACTTCTTTAACATAAGCCTGTGTGGGAATGAGGTGAGTTCAGCTGAGGGTTGGGGGAATAACCAGTTTGCTGCCCATGTTGATGTTTTATGGGGTCACACAGACAGGATGAAGACTCTCCTACAGCTGATCTGTCACTGACACCATGCAAACAGTTCTCGCTGGAACTTGCTTAGCAGTGCAAGATTACTTTTGAGCAGCCAAATGATTTTCCAGATGAGTGTTTTAGACATAAGTAATGCTCAGAAGAAAAACCCTGTCACATCCATTCCTTTTCTTAATTTTTGTGCCTTCAGGGCACTTGGGTCACAACCCTGACCTTTCTGTGCTGCCACCAAGCAACTTAGTCTTTCAGTTGCTAACTTTTCCACACATTTCCTTCATGACTTGGCTGGAGATGTCGCTGTCACCCTGCTCTCTGCCAGTGGCCAGCCTGCCTGTTGCTAACTTGACTGTGGCTTTTTAAAGTGGTGGAAAAATGTGTTGAATTCACGAATGCTAACCATCTCTGCCCTGTGTCTGGTGCTTGGGCTGTACCAGTTGTCACATACATAAATTGAAGTTTTGGAGCAGTACCAGTGATTTATATTGTCTCATGAAAGCTACTGCATGTAGTTTATGTTAATGCTGAGCCCTGTGAAGTTCTGAAGTCTCTTTCCCATGTACCAAAGTGTTTTCATGAGTTGTGGCAAATGAGCAGTCACATTTCTTTACAGTGCTTTGTATACTTTTAGTCTTAAATGTGCCTTTAAGTACAACCTGGATTAGAGCTGCTGACAGATAGATCCAGAAAGGTACAGATACACTCACTGCTTTGAGGTTAGGGTCTTTATTCTCCCAAACTACTATGGTGGTACCACAGTACTACCAACTGTATGAGTAGGTCATGAGTGCTTGGCATTTTGTCAGATTAACTGAATCTGCTGATTTGTCTTTCATTGCTGTTGCTTTGAGATTCTAGCACTGGTCTTCACATGTGAAATTAATACAGCCTAGAAGGTTATCTGTCTTTTTAGGGATTTCATATATTTGGTCTTTGAAAATATTTTTATCTGGATCAAATCCCAAATAAAGTGGTTTTCTACAATAATTAGTTTAAAGGCAAGGAAAATAACATTTTTTTCTTTGCAAGCCATTTTATTATTCTCTGCAAGGAAACACAGTGCTGTCAAGATAAAGAAGAGTGCCTTGTAGTATAGGTTTCTGATAAGACACATACTAGAGGTGACATCGTGTATCTGGGTCTGTACAAGGCTTTAATCACAGCTTTCACAATGGCACATGTTGTTGCGATTTCTCCCTCCCATCAAGTTATTTCTAAGGTGAGGTAATGAAACTCAGTTTGCAGTTGCTCATTGAATTTTTCAGGTCTTATCAACAACCAACAATTTCCCCATTTTTTCCTGATTGTCCATAGGGAAAGAAGATGGCTGTTTGCACTGACAATATCACGGACATTACTCTGAAGGACATGGTTGCAGAATCAGAAGATTTTTCCAATTTTGTGGGAGCTTTTGTCTGCCAGTCCACCATCATCCCATCGGACAGCAAGGGTTTCCGAACAGCCCTGGCTCTGCAGTCCAACAGCCTTGCTGACAGGTTCTTAGGTACATGGTTTTTCTGCTGCATATTGTTATCATTGATGTACTTTCATGTATTTAGGTGTGGAGTAAATCTTTTTCAGCTCAGCAGTGCTGCATTACCTTGAGGGAAGGGTGAAGGGACAGCTTGAAATTCAGTCCCACTCTGTTCCTGAGATTTGAAGCAGAACTGGGCAGATGCCATTGCTTTTTGCTGCAGTTTTAGCTCAGCTGATGGCTGGAGGAGAAGAGTAAGGAGTGTCCCCATTGTTTTCCATGCCTGAATTGCTCACTCTTCCCTGTTTTTGCTCTCATGGGTCCCATGGTGCATAGAATTTCAGCACAAAAATGTGGAGAATGTAATGAAAAAGCATTGGTTTTCTTTCATGTTTCCTACCCACTTCATGCAGGGCAGGACCAATCACTGTAGTAGTCACATTATTCTAAGTGTTTCTGCCCATGCCAAGTCCCTGCTCGGGCTGTTTCAGAAGAAGCAGCTGATACTAGGACATAATTAGAAAAGGAAGGAGGTGGCTTAGGGCAACATGGGGCTGTGCACATCATTAAGCTTTGAACTGCTCTGGCTTACAAGTTCCCAGAGTCTGAGGCCAGATTAGACAATGAAGTCATTTAGTTTGCTCACCTATCCATTACAGTCACTGAGTGGCTGTACTTTCTCCCTGGCACTGAGCCCAGAAACTCCTGTTTGACAAAAGCATGCCTTTGGAAGAGCATTCAACCTGGATTCCTAAGACTGCCAGAAAGAAAAACTTTGCCATAGTCATTGGTATCTTTTTTTTTTTCCATTGGTCAAACATCATCTCTATATTTTGTTTGAAAACAAACTCGTTTACTGTTTAAATTTTCCTGGCTTCAGTTTTCATCTCTTTCTTCTTGTTATTGTTTCACCATTTCACACCCACATTTTCCTTCTTGGATAATTATTTTGTGTACTGGAATCATCACACCCTCCCCAGTCTGCTCTTTTGAAGTAAACTGAGTTCTTCTAAATATCTCACTATTATGTATTTCTTTCAAGCATTTGAATAATTCATGAGGCTCTTTCTGCAGCCTCTATAGCTTGTTATTATATTTTCTTAAAGCATGAGCATCAGAATGGATTAGTATTCCAGTATTTAATTCACTATAATGGCAATTAAAATAACTTGTGTATTTGTATTTACATGCGGAGATGGAATCCCTGAGTCCTCCTTTTTCCAGAGTCATGGGATTTCATGATGGCTTTTTGCATACCGAGGAAAAACTCTCTTCCTTAGGACTGGCCTTCATCCCTTGCAGCACTAATATATATTTAGTTAGATTGAGATTGGCCTACCAATTGAATGAAGTTGCTCTGTGTTTCTCTTAATATTTCTCTCATCTCCACACTTCACCTACAGTTACTTGTAGATCCCCGATCATAATCTTGCATTTTGGGACTCCAATATGAAGCCTAGAGAAGCCTGGAGACATACCACATTTGATAACAATTTTCCATGGCCAGATAATTTTATAATTAGTTAAGTTTTAATCTAGAGTGTGGACTTAATTGATATTACGCTGCTAACTTTTTAATTATAATCTTATGTGGTAATTAGTGAAATACTTGATAAATTTACATAATTCTCTTTAGTAACCAAACTCATCAGCACTCGAGGAATGAAATCATATTTGTTCAACAAGAGCTGTTCATAAATTCATGACTGCCACTCATTATGTGATGAAACCCATTTTCCATTATTTTGTCTTATCGTGTTAGGCACATGTAATTTGGCTCACCATAGCTGCTCTCCATCGTTTTGTTTTGGTTTTTTTTTTTACATTTCTGTATCATTAAAAGCTCTATTAAAGGTCTCTCTTACATATGGATTTGCTGTTTTATATGTGTTTATTTATGTGTGCATGCCAAGATCCTCTTCTGTCATTGAAGGAATGAGGTGTTCATTCATTGACTTGGAAAGCAAGGAGATAGTTCTCATTTTTTCCTAATATAGAGAAAACATATCAAGCTCCGCTGCTGCATTTTCTCTTTATCACAATTGTTAAGTTTGGAAATCATTGAAGTTTGTCTTTCCAATCCGTAAGATACACTTTTATTTCCAGAGTTACTAAAAAAGCTCCAAACTTACAATTTTTTTTAGTGCTTCCAAACACAGACTATTCCCTGAAGTCTTTAACATATATTTTTTCTGTGACTTGTAACTTTTGATGTTATTTGATTCTCTATCCCTCTCTGTTAAGCTTGTGCCAATATTTTTATTTGAATTGTTCTTTTACTGCTGTTCTAATCCAAGTTGGACTCTTAGTTAAAGCTATTGTCATTCTTGAGAGAGTCATTGTGGCATTTTAGCCATATAATTAATATCCTCTGAAGAATGACGTGGTTTTTTTACACTTGATTTTGCTTCTAGTGTTCTAATTTTTGAGAAACTGCACTTTGGGATGCCATCTCTACAGTACTGTATATAGGATGGGAATAATCTCTCATGCTTATGTTGAATATAATAAGGTCCCTAGGAGCTATCATCTTCCAGTCTAGTGAGTAGCTCATCTCTGGCTATTGTGTTGCAATCCAAATTTAATCTACCCTGTGTTCAATGCAATGTCTTTGATGAGAGGAAATTATGATTCTTGCTGGTGTCAGCAGACATTTTTAGAGCAGAGGCCTCTCCACAATAACCTGATGTGTGTCTGCACATGCTTCTGATGGTGGTTGAGGCTCAGCTCATTGTGTTCTGTCAGTTGATGTGGTGCTCTGTAGCTATTCCTCATTTGTGAGCCCTCCTGAGTAGTTACTGAGCACATCAGTCCATGTGCTTTTACAGTCCTAGTCTCTGGCTTGCCCTACACCAGGTAGTAGTGTCTAGTGCAAACCATCTCCTTTGCAATCTATCATATCTACCTAAAAGGGTTATAACCAGACATAGATTTTCCAGCTTTGTGAATCATCTTCCCAAATGCCAGTCAAGTCCAACTCCTAAGAGTTCATCTAGGCTGTTTGAACTGTTGCAAGAACAAGTGGAAAACTTTTCTTTGGTCTTTCCCATCTTTCCACCATATGCAAGCTGCTACTAATTTTTCTTGTTGCTCTAGCTATTTTTCACTTTACTAGAAGGATGCAGCCTGTCCCATTTATATAGCTC
This sequence comes from Corythornis vintsioides, assembly GCA_025447755.1. Lineage (NCBI taxonomy): Eukaryota > Metazoa > Chordata > Aves > Coraciiformes > Alcedinidae > Corythornis > Corythornis vintsioides. The sequence goes on from JAOEGS010015308.1 coordinate 16,620, forward strand.
CCTCTTCTTCATAAATATTGCAGTTCAGTACCAGTATTTTGTCTTCTTTGGTTCATGGGGTTGGAAGGATCTCTGAGAAATTTGGTTACGTTTTCAGCTCTTCTTCAAAATGCACACAGACCTGTGTATCTTGTGTTCCACACACCAGCTTGACATTTGTTCCCATCAAGACTTGCCTATGACTCCTTAATTCTCTGAATCTTGTCATTGCATCTTTCAGTTTTCCTCCCACAACACTGCGGATTGCCCAGGCTGTTACATGGTTATGATTGGTGTGTTACGGCTATGCATTCAAAACGTATGCTTTGAGCTGTTTATTGGATCAAATATCTTCAGCAGTCCTGTCCCAACTTTTTTTTTTGGTTCTGTAATATCCTGTGATTGCTTTAAGTTAATAAAAGAAGTAAAAAATGTTTACACTGGCGTTTTATAAATTTCTTCTTTTGTTATGCCTGTATGAGAAAATCAAACTGTATGAGGAGCATACAAATCTTCAAAGCTTAGAAGAAAGTGTATAATTTATAGTAATGTCATTAAATGCTATTAAGTGACACTCATACCTTTCAAAGTGAGAAAAGACTACTTGTGAACACCTCAGAAATACATGGTTAGCTTGTTCCATTTTTAATTTATTCTCTTTTTACCCTTTTCAAACTTTAGGAGCTACTGTTGAAACAATGCTGGAAAATATCAGCATCAAGACAGATATGTTTCCTCCATCTCCAAGCAAAATACCTGATGTACATTTCTTTTACAAGTAGGTAAAAATACTGTTTATTGATACATCAAATTTATTCATTTGTTTAAAGGAAACTACATCAGTGAGGAGATCTTTAATAGATCTTTAATCTTTATAACTTGAATCAGTATGTGGCTGGTACTGATGTTGAAGAGCATCATCATATGAAATCAGCAAACACTGTTCACTCAAATCTAAATTGCACTTGATCTGTAGATAGTGATTACAGAGCTTTGATTCTTCCATGTGTCACTTTCAGTGTCGTGTTTCTTTGCATAGTTTCTCATATATGGCTTTCTCATATAAGACAAAGGCAAAAGTGTGCTTAAAGGGTATTTCTTTAGTTCTGTAGTTGCATGAATGGACAGAGACCTATGAAAGAGCAACATGTATTTACTGTAGTGGGAATGTATTACAGTTCTCCTCTTTGACATTAGGTCTTCAACAGTGACAACCTCCTGTGAAAATGGCCGTGCAACTGTTGTGACAATGAGATGCAACCCCAACAAGCTGGACCAAGGAGAGCTTTCTGTGCCCAGGTATTTAAGGATTTATATGCTAGTACTGTCAAAAATCCCATTCTCCTCAGGTACTCTTTACAAAACTCATTAGTAGTTTTATGCTTAATAGTATGAGTGCTGTCTCCCTCATCAGCCACCCAGGAGGTCTCTCTCCTTTCTTCTAGGTGAATGACATGTGTGTGCATCATGTCCCAGCAGATCAGCTGCTCTGTATTCAGGCTGTGTGGTGAGAGAGGTTAGAGCTCATGCTGGTTGTTCCAAATTTAAAGCCAAAAGAAAATGTAGTGATATTTTGTCTCCTCCTTTTTTTCAGTTCCCTATTTTGATCTTTGGCCTCCTGATTAAGACTGACTAGTTGAGGCTTTGAGAAATAGTTTTTCTTCCTTGATTTACAGCAATAGCTGTGCACAAACTGCTATTTTTTTGTAAAAGAGCAACCCATCCTTGGAACTATGAAATCTGCTATTCCAGTATGTGTATGAGCTCTGACTCTGTCTAGTTCAAGTTCTATAAATATTTATTTTTATGTCTCATTACACCAGTGTGTCTCCTGGACCCCTTGTAACAGTTGCGTTTAATGTGCTTGACCTTTTTTCCCTTCACTCTCATTCAAGTGACTTCAAGAAACTTCTTTCTTCCAAAGTCCTGTTTATGCCTGCACCTGAAAAACTGCAGAGAGAGGAGAAAAAAACCCCCAACAAACAAAACCCAAAAGAATGAATTATCTTCAGCAATACCCTGTGTTTCTTTAGAAGTCCCACTCAGCTCTAATAACCCTGCTTTTTGGGTGTCAAGACCCTCATAGTCTGTTTGGATGTTACTTAAATCTGATGATAGCCCTTTTGCTCATCCCAAAACTTAAGGCCTCTTTCCAAAAGCTAACAAGTGACAGAAATGTGGGATCCTCTTTGATCCCTGTCCCTCTTGGGATGGGTGAACCATGGTCACCTGAATGAAGGCAGAGACATCTGCTTCAAAGGTGATGGATGAGTGATTGGTGTCTGAGCACCTTTGGAGATGCTTACCCCAGTTTCTTAGGCACCTGGCACATTACAAGTAATGCTGGGCAACAACAATTTATCAGCTGCTGTGTGAAAATCATCCAGGTTGTGCTTCTAGTGTTAAACCCTGTGTGAGCTGTTATATCTCATCAGTAGTGAGGGAGGAGTCACCTACCTTGCTTTTAAAAGTGTGAGCATGGGCAGAAATGGCACATGACACACCTTATCTCAGTTTCTGTTGACTTTTCCCTTCCTAACCCCCTTTGATTACCTTGGCAGTCAGACAGCTATTTTCAAACAGTGAGATATATGATACATGTCAAATAATAACGAGTGTAACTCCTTGATCCTCCAGACATGGTGTTTAGTATCACATGAAGTTGCAATACCAGATGAAAGAGATTGAGGAGACAGGTCTGTAATGCTCTTGACACGTACATTGAAAAAATGTTCCATAACCCAGAGAGGACACTTGTCAGTTACTTGAATGAGGAAAAGCCACTATAGGCTTTTAGGGTTGTGGATTTTTCAGTCCTTCAGAACAGGAAAACAGATTTCCAGATGATATAAGAGAAGTCTCAATCCATTTTTTCTGTATGGATATATTTCACATTTACATGACTTAGCTTCTTGCATGGACTTTTGGGCACTGCTGCTCTTAGACCTGATGTAATTGTCAGCAGCAAAAAGCTGTGTGAATGTCCTGCCATTGCCAGTATAACTTTCTTCTGCAGAATTAATTCAAAATAAGGTCATTAGTCTTTCTTAGAGTAAGAGAAGCTGTTATCTCTTCATTAGCTGGTGAACATCCTTCCAGTAATTAACCATGACAGGACAAGTCCATTCCATATGGACAAAATCACCCAGGCATCATTAGAACAACAGCAGGAACCAGATACTAGCATTCATGTGGAACAGTCAGCAACAGAAGGAGAACACTGATAGACGTGCATGTGGGGCCAGCACGTGCTGATGAAATGCTGGAGTAGTTCTGCTGGTCTCCAAAGCTTTGTCTATCCTCTTTCTTCTCTCTCCTTGCACAGGTGCATGAGTAGCATTCACTGCCAGGAACTGGACTATTATTTTACAGTTCCTTTGGACCTTTGATGGTCCAACATATGCTTTCACTTCATCAAGCATTTTACAAACTGGGAAAAAAATTTGCCCTATATTTTTCCATCTGCTGACTTGATTGATGTTTGCCCATTTGTTGTACTCACCATTACCATTCTTAAGCAGAAGAATGTGGAGTGAGGATGCAAACCCCAGAGTGTTTCGTAAGTGATAACTAAGCTTTGCTCTTCTAGCTTATGCCCTGCGGGCACCTGTGATGGATGCACTTTCTACTTTGTATGGGAAAGTGCAGAAGCTTGCCCTCTCTGCACGGAGCAAGATTACCATGAGATTGAGGGAGCCTGCAAAAAAGGATTTCAGGTACAGGACCCATGTCTTCAAGTCATAAAATCATAGAATGGCTTGAATTGGAAGGGACCTTAAAGATCAACTAGTTGCAAGTGTCCTGCCATGGGCAGGGAAAGCTCCCACTAGACCATGTTGCTCTAAGTCCTGTCCTGCCTGGTCTTGGGTATAATTTGGAGTCTTTTGAAATTAGGTATTGATATATAAGTTTGGGTAGGGTTGGGAAATCTCAGTCCAAACTCTGAGCTGGCTAGGTGCAAGTCCTATTGGTGAGGCACTGTGTTGAGACTCAGGGATATTTTTGCCAGTGGCAGTGTGGTTCCTGGAGGAGAGCTGGCTCATGCTGAGCAGCTATGTGGGTAGGGATGTGATCTCTGTACGCATTCATACATGCAGACAAGTGAAGAATGGAGTGCCTAAAGAACTTCAGACCTTTTATAGCCATAAACATCAGCAGCAGCAGTCCAGGAAAGGATTCAGAATTTCTGTTCTTTAGTCAAATGTTAGAAAATCCTTTCACAGGACTGTCCTGTAGATCAACAGCTGCAACACAGGCACAACACATACACAACTGCTGCCCAACCTATACTGCATCAGATGAAGAGCAGTAGGGAAGAGGAAATCTTTTTGCCATGCCTGAACCTTCAGGCACAATCAAGGGGACAATTGAGTAGACAATAAATATGACTCCACATAGGGACAGAAAACCTAAAGTACAGGTTTTGGTTTACTTGCATTGAGAAGTTGTCTAATCCTTCTACTTCAAAACAGCTTGTTTGGTTCTCTCTTTTCCTATAAGCAGCTCACTTCTGGTGTTTTCTATTTGAAAGGAAACCTTGTATGTATGGAATGAGCCAAAGCATTGCATTAAAGGGGTTCCCTTGCCAGAAAAGAGGACCAGTACTTGTGAAACAGTGGATTTTTGGCTAAAAGTTGGAGCTGGTGTTGGTGCTTTCACAGCTGTTCTGCTCATAGCCTTGACCTGCTATTTTTGGAAGAAGAACCAGAAGTAAGTACTGTAATTGTATTCCATATAAAATAAGCTAAAACCTTGATGTGGTGATACAAAAGGCGTATCTTGGATCTAACTTTATGACAATGTTGATGAGAAATACCATGTTGGATCAGTCTGTTAATCCACCAAGTTGAGTTTGGCTTTTTTTCTGCCAACAATGTCTATCAAAAATAATAGTGAGGAAATGACAGGAAATGTCTTTTTAACCCTCAAGAGTTTGCAATTGATCTTAGGCCCTTCAGTAACACAGCTTTCTCAAGGTCTGAAGACCAAAAGGACTTTGGTGTAATTAGTCCCTTTCAACTGGGTTAAAATAAAGTCCTTGACTGCTTAGGTCTCTTTTGTCAAGACATGTCTGGTACACACCCAAAAATTCCCAGCTCCTCAAACTGAACATACTGACTGTTCCCCATCCTCATTGTCCTCTGCTTTCCAAATCTCATTACATAAACTTTAATAACATGATTCCACCTCCATGGTATTCCATCACTCCATAGCACATTCAGCTTCACCAAATCAATAGTCCAGTATCACAGTCACCACCTTTTTCTGCCTCCTACCATATGCACCTCTCACCCACAGCCTCCTTGGGCAGGACTGTGATGCAGATTCTGATACTGGATTAAGTCAGACCTGATGTTGCCCCAACTAACACAAAGGTCATACTTCTTCATGTGGGAAATCCTCTTGACCTACCTGTGGTCTTTTGGGAAGACATAGATCCTTTATAAGAATAGAAGATTCATCCGTAGAGCAGGAACTTGATATTAATACTGTTATGGTTACATGTTGTTAATGTTCGAAACATATCTAATTTACAGTAAATATCTCAGAAGTAACTATGTGGGAGGATAATTTAAACTACAAAAACTTTGAGTATGGGACATTTGTAAAAAAATCTATACCTGTCTGGCTTTGTATCTTCAGGCTGGAGTATAAATATTCCAAATTAGTGATGACAGCAAACTCAAAAGAGTGTGAGCTGCCAGCTGCTGACAGCTGTGCTATAATGGAAGGAGAAGATAATGAAGAAGAAATAGTATATTCAAATAAGCAGTCACTGCTGGGGAAGCTCAAGTCCTTGGCAACAAAGGTGAGTAGTAATTACTACTATTAATATTAAAAATAATTATTATCTTTATTACTGGACGTGACGAGGCTGTGATGCTAATTTGTGCAGTGCTTTGTGCAGCCTCCCACGCATACTTCACCCAGACCATAACTGATCTGCTGAAATCCACAGTATGGATAATAAATGTTGCAGTGTATTGAGCAAATGCTTCCTCTTCTGCAGAGAGATTTCAGTAATGTTCTGTATTGCATGGATGATACCTAAAAAGAGCAGTTAATGGTGAGGGAAACATCTCTGCCCAGATTCCCATCAGACACTTCCATTGCTGAGGCAAACACTGATATTATGGATATAGCAAATTAATTTTGGGAACATAGCCACCAGCCAGCTGCTTGCAGCTCACTTAGACTGACTTCATGGCTGAGTTGAAAAACATAATTTTGAGTTCTGTAGGATTCAGTTGAAGAGGTGTCAGCCACAGCCTCTTACCCAATACAGCAACCTCCTCCATTTCAGTGGGAAGCAACAGCAAAAAAGCATTTCTTTCCACAGCAAATGTCATATGGGTTGTTGCATGTCTGAATACATAGCACAAAGGTCTTTGATGCCCTTTAAACATTTCTGAGAGGAGCAACAGAGGACCATCATGGTAGATTCCTTAAGCACTTCAGTCTTTATTCCAGATGCCTCGAAGCCCATGGGAAGGGTAGTATTGAAGAGAGTCCAGCTGGGCATCTATTATGACCAGGATAAAGGAGGATGACATTTTCCCTTTCAGTTTTGCTCAGTAGATTCTTTCAAAATAAGATTTCTATAAAGATCTTAATAATAAAAGAAGTTAGAAAGCCACTCTCTTGTTTCTTGTCTAAATAATATTTCAGAATGTTAATTTTTGATATTTTTTTCTTGTATTCTTTTTTTTCTATGATTGAATGCAATGTAATTAGAACCTGTGTGCCTCCTATCTTTTCCCTTATTTTTTCCCCTAGTCTTTTTTCTTTTATTTTTTTGGTTGTTTATTGGATTGCTGTCTTCTTTCCATGCTACCTGCTCCCCAGATCTCCCTCCTAGGAGAAGTTACCATTACACAGCTAATAAGTGGAACTTCCCCTTGACACCAGCTTGACTATGTGTCTTGAAAATCAATGTCGTTCCTTGTGGAAAGGGGCAGAAATTAATATTAATTCTTAATTCGATACTGAGAACACTGTAAATAAAATCAAATCACATCAAACTGTGTGGTGGTGTTGCAAAAATGGAAGTTGATTCCATTTTGAATCCTATAGGGACTGACTTTGAAATACTGATGATGATTTTTAGTCTGTGAAATGGCTTGGCTGGCTGTGGCTGAGCATAACAACCAGCGTGCTGGTGGTGAGGGACGTGTTTTGCTGTATGCCTGATAAGTGTAAAAGCTTTGCTGACTCCATTTGCAGCACCAACCACTGTCTCCTTCCTGATTAGAACTATAGAGACGAGAGTGTGGGAGAAGTGCTTTGGCTTTTTTTTTTTCTCTTTAAAGTAAGCTTTAGAATTTTAGTATTCAGACCACTTGAATGCCTATTTGAACTCAAAAATAGTTTTTTAAAGTTCCCATATCCATTGTAGCAGGATCCCTGTGTATACTCTCCTTTTTAAACAGGCCTGTCAGATATTTCTAAGCTGGTTCTTTTTTTTTTCTGCTGGATAATCATAGCTGGCAAACTCAGCTTCCAGTACCTCATTAGCTTACTGAAATCTGTGTCCTGTATCCCTGCAGATAACTGGAATTTAACATATATTTCTCCAAAACAAATGTTATAGGCATCAGTTTTCATTTATTCAAAATGTGAGGAAATTCATCTTCTGCTGCATATGCATGTAAAAAACAGAAAATAATCTATGGAGGGAAACAGTGGAGAAAAAGAGATGAAATGTAAATTGGGAGATGAAGAAGAATCTGAAGTATCCTAACTATATGTTCAAGCTCCAGGCAATGGCATTTCTGTGAAGCAAAACACCTCATGAAGCTATTAGTGTTTTGAGTACTCAAGGAATTCAGGGCTAGAGCTGTAATACAGAAATAAATTACTTATTTTTAATGAGGATATAGAATTTAAAGATTGAAACTGCTTCAGATGAATGTATGTTCTAGTTCCATCTGATGTCCCCAACGTAACAATACCAGGTCCTTCAGAACAAGAAATATATATGCTGCAATTGGCTGGCCCTGGAGAATTTTCTCCCTGCTCTTTCTTACATTTGCACTAGACTGTCCTAACCTGAGCAAGATGGCTTTAAAGATCAATTAATCAGTAATAATAACCACAGATATAACTTGCAATTCCACAGCTCTACCTGTCCTATACTATGAGTACGAAATGCAAACTTTCTCTGTACCCTCTGAAATAAGTACCATGAACAATTAGTGGAGTTAATGATTAATGAAGGGTCAAACTATGCACTTAATGACTGGCAGAAATAAAGTTAAGTTTTTGGCAAAGGCTGCTCTAGAGATTTCAATAGGTAGAGATACTAAGAAGTGACTGTAGTAACTGTTGGATTTCATTAGAGGAATCCCAGTTGATGGGAACCTGTCTTTTCCATTGCAGGAAAAGGAAGATCATTTTGAATCTGTTCAGCTGAAATCTTCAAGATCCCAGAATATATGAAGAATTAATGCTGCCTTCAAAGAAACAAATGTAATTTCTATTTTTACAGGACCATATTTTAAACATATTCTGGCACACATTGTAGAGGTGATCTTGGTGAGAATGCTTGGCCATTTAGGAGGAAGGAAGACAGCAAGCAAACCAGAAAATTGGATTGCCTTACCATGTGATTGAGTACCTTGCCAAAAAAAAGAAAGAAGACGTTTGGATTCCATATTGGGAATGAAATTCAACTCAGGAAGAGATATACATACTGCGAATAACATGGGTTTTTTTGCATTCACCAGGGCATTGCTCAGGCATGCCATTTACTTATAGGTACCTTTCATTTCCTATCACTCCCTCTACGCATATTCATAAGAAATTATATTTAGAGAGGCCTGAAACCTGCAAAGGTTGTGTATTGTCCTCTAGTAGCATAACTATGAGTCTCTCTTAAAATCAGAATTGTGAATAGTACTTGGAATGAGCCTTAGATGTTTTGAACTTTGGAAGATGATTTTGATTTTAATGCTTTGAAAGGCTGTATGGTCCATTTTGGCCTCTTAATACAAGAGGAATGATGTTGCACTTGCAAGTTGAACCTATTCTGATGTCTCAGTCATGGCCATTAGGGTTGGGGTAAAACCTGGTGCAATTAAACATAAATGTACTAACTGCTGTTATATGAATTGTAGGTCTGGGCCTATGAATTTGTAGGCAGTAGCAGGCTCAGACTCTGTAAAGAGAAGGAAAATGATACCTGCAGTGCAAGTTGCACTTGTCCCTCTCCATGGAAGCTTATTCTTTCAGGAGAGGTCATTGGCAGTTTCAATACTTTATCTTGGGCTGCCAATATGACACCTTTCACTGGGCTGCAAACAAACAAAACATGAACTCTGGCTGTAAAGCAAGAATCTCTATGGGAAATCAGGGATCAGCTTTTTCAGTTGGGAGGATTATTAGAAATGTTCAAACACCTTTATTCCAGGACCCATGCAAGGAATGATGATGGATGCCCAGCAGAGCTGAGCATGAATTATCTACTTGTGCAGCTCAGTATCTAAATGCTTTTTGCTGCCCTGCAGTACCTGCTTTGGAAGAAGGACACAAGTGATGCCTTGAAAACTGGAGGCTAGGTGGACTTTTTCACAAAATCAGCCACATTATAAGCATATGATCTTCATAATAACCACTGTAATAATTTCCTGAAATTCCCATTGAGGTCAGACTCAAAGGAATCTGAAACATAGGCAAAAAAATATTTGAGTTAAATTATAGAAGATTTGTGTAGAGCCAGGAGAAAATGAGGAACAATTATTGTGTTGACCTCTGGTCATAATTTCATTATAGCAAAATTATGTGAATTGTGACTGCATCAAAACCAGAAAAGACTCATGTGCAGAAATGGTCTTTTTACTATAAGGAATATAGATTTTGGATTTTATATGACTGAGCTAGATCTATCAATAAAAGAGGGCCCACTTTTAAGTAAAAATTAAATTGAATTTTATGCACTCTAAATATTTTATCATACTGTAGAGGTGGACAAAAAAATATGAAGCTTAGATTTTTTTTTTTTCTTTAGGGGAAGTTCAGCTCAGTTTTTTTATATCTCTAGTCAAAGAACACAGGCTTTACTCTTTTGATGAGAGATACTTCAGGCATTGTAACTGAAGAGGTGTAAATTTTTCTTGTTCTTGAAAAGGCACTTCACTTTCCCTACAAAGGTTTTTATGGGGTATTGTTGAATGTATATTAAATTCACATTCCTTTTTGTATATTTTGTATCATTGCACACTTATTATTGTACATTGTATTTGTTGTCATGATGTCATTTATATATGGTTGTCAAAGATGATATGCTCACGGAGTAAATGGTTATGGCTTTGGGATTTCACTTCTTGGATCTTTTATGATGACAGTTTTTATGTTGTTGATTTTTACTCAACTAGTGTGCCGTAGTATCAAGGATATATATATATGATGGGCATTCATAAAATAAAGTGAAAATATATTTGAAATTTTGGATTTGAGATGTTTGGTGGAACTGCAGCCTTTCTTGATAACTGCAGCTCTGCAGTTGCAGCTAGATCTTTTCACTGCTGTCAAATTCTATCATTCTACATCTCCTTTAATTTTCTCCCTTCCCTCTCTGTATGTTTTCCAAATCATAATTGCAATTCATTCTTCAGAACTTACCTTCTTTAATCACTGGACCCATATTCTTTAATGTCAAAATGCCTTAATTTTGATGAACTATAATTAATTTGACTTAATACCATAGAGGGTTTGTTTCACTCCCTTCCCTTCTATTTCTCTTTTATTTTTCAAATAAAGTAGAGAGTGGGAAATTTCTGTCAGCTCCAACAGACTTTTCTGTATGATCCTTCTCAGCTCTGCTTCCAAATGGTTTGTCATGATATTATTGAAAGTTCTTCCAGGCAGTCTAATAGTGTATCTGTCACAGTCTTGACATAGTGGGATACAAAACAATACTGTAGAACTTCATTTAATCTAGAACAATAAAATTGCATTTTTTAACAATTAGGCAGGTTAAAACAGGCATGTTTCAGCTGATTTCTTTCTATCAAAGCTATAGTAGAGAGGGCGTGTTTCCATTTTCCAGTAAGAGGAAGATATTGGAAGCCCTTAACACTTGTTTAAGAAATCAGCTGTCTGTGACCTCTTCCAGTAGTCTGCCAAAATATACTTAATAGCAACCTCCCCCTTTCCTCCCACATGGAGTCACATCAGAAACTGTTATTTGATGTCATAAAGCAATGTGAATCAGTCTGTTATGTGTTCATTTGATTAAACGGAATGCATTTTATAACTGCATTTGCATGCTTTTCTTTGAAATCTGGAGTTACGCAACTGAATCTGAGGCTTAAGCAAATTTTAGTGGTGTCTCTGTATAAATTATTGGCAAATTAGCAGAACGTTATTGTCTCAGATATGACAGTGCTTGCTAGGAGGGAATTGTGCAAAGAATGTATTCTATCTTGGCTCTGATTATGTTGGTTGATGTTTGTAATATATAATACAATTGGTTAAGAATCCTGGTTTGGGGAAAATTAAGTGTCTCAGAGGCATAATGGAAAGTTACTGAGATGCTTCAAGGGTCTGTCATCTCTGTTCAAAGAAAGGATTTAACTGCTCTTGAAAAAGAGATTCTGGGACTTTCCATTAGTAATGGGGAAAGTTTGCAGTTTTTGGTTTTTCTGGCCTGCCAGAGTCAGTAGTACTCATAAAATCGATATAATTATGATCAGACCAGATAGAAACAGATGTTGTCATTTAGGAGCCAGTGGTTGTTGACTCATCTCCAGCAGTGTCCAACACAAATGCATCAATATAAGAGCAGGTACAGTTGGTGCTGACAAGCCAATAGTGATGACATTTCTTCCTAAGCATGGAGTGCTGCTGGTTGGTTCATATCATGAAGTATGATGGCCTTAAATAGCTCTTCTAGGTGATCTAACAGCGAATGATAACCTCAAGAGAAATCTTGGTAAGTTTGCTTATCTTTGGTGGTGTTCTCTCCTAGTCTTTCCCCTTGTATACTTCTTTCTCTGAATCTCCTTGGTTTTATTTCTTGTTGCTTTTGAATGCTTGTGAACTGTGCTTCTTTGGCAAGCATGTAAGGAGACAGGAACAGAAATAAAAGGATGTCAAGCTCATCCTAAAATGTACAGTATGTGTCACAACATGTGGTGTCATGGTTTAGGGTCAGGGCAGCTTGCTAGACCTGTAACAGATGCCCTTTTAATCCCCTTCCCACCCCAAAAGTGGAAGAGAAAGGGAATAAAGGACAGAGGCTTAGTGATTGGAAAAGGAAACTAGAACAGCTTTAAAGGAAATTAAAATAATGATAATAAAAATTGGCTACATACAATTATATAAAAAAAAGTATCAAGGCCAACCCCCCCAGTGGCAATTGCATCAACATCACTAATGATGCTGTGGAGCAGGCACTGGGAGATTCCTGGACTGGGCCCCACAGCAGACAGTAGCTGTGTGCAGGAGCTGGAATCTTGTACTGGATTCAGGAACACACAGATTGGGATTGAAGGCATCCTCCTTTGATGCCAGCCATTGAGGAGGTGAGGAAGAATTGAGAAGCTGAAGAGCTGAGCTGGGGTTGACCCTCATGTGATCCCTCAGTTTTATACTAAATATGATGTGTATGGGATGGAATCCCTTGTTGGTCATTTTGGGGTCACCTGTCCTCCTCCCTGCAGGTGCCACCTTCTACTTTCTGCACCCCCCAATGTGCACAAGATCCATCAGTGGCCTTGGTCTGCACCCCAACCCTTGGCACTAACTCTAAACAGGGTGTTATCACTGCTAGAAGCAGACACTGCCTGGGGAACAGCTACTGACTTCAGACAGTGCAGTTAGAAGAACAGATCTGAAAAGTAAAAGCTCTGAACAGAGTTTTGTTCTTGCTCAGACCAGGACATATGGTGATGTTCCCACCCACTTGGTTGGATGTGCCTGTATTAAATATGTTCAGTGGGACCGAGGGAGACATGAGAAGTGAATTTATAAGCTGCTTCCATGTTTTGGTTATATCTCTGGTTGTACAGAATTGGACTTCCATCATGAAGAAAACTCTTAAGGTACCATTTACTGTGAGGCTGATGCTCTAACACCACCTAAAAGCTGAACCAAGGTTGTATAGATGCGTGTTTGCTTTAGTAAAAGACGTGCAAGAGAGACCTCTGAGAGCTCTGGTGTTATATACAGTCTGTTCCTGTCATTGCCGCCTCCTGTATTTAACATGGTACTGGAAAGTCACTCTAGGGATAACATGTTCTGTTTCCTGTTGGTTGTACATAGCAGTGAAGTCATTATCTGCTTGACAGTGTTGCTTCTGAAGTAGGGGTTGGTGTGTGTAGGGGAGGGGCACTTCCGGGCAAAGAAAAGGCCCTTCCTGACCCTACCATTATAGTAGGAGCAGGAGAAGCAATAAGATTGGCACCATAGATTTACCCCAGCCTTTGCTTCCTACCCATCACCTTCCTCTTTCAAGAACAGACCAGCCTGGCCTTGGCTGCTTTTTATTTGAAGTGATGAAACTCAGTTTTGCTTCTGTTGCAGAAGCAACTTTGCTGAGACACTTTGAGGTGTCTCTGGATAAACAGCTGCCTTTCATCTTGCAGAATGCAAACATTAATGTATAGGCAATGACATCATGGAAATCAGACTGTGTTTGGTGATGGGTTAAGGATTTGTTTTGGTTTCTCTTACTCCAGGTGGACTAACTGGGTGAAAGTTTGCAGTGGAAGCGTCTTTAGAGTTGAGACTTCTGAGTGGAGCCAGAATATGTTGTACATTTTATGCTGATTTATTTGAGGAATGTTTTTGTTCAGGTAGAACATGATATTTTTGAATAGGTGTTGATCTTTTTGAAACAGATGCTAGAGTTTTGCAGTTTGAAAAGACAGTTCCTTTTGAAATTTATTTGGCTCTGAGTAAAACCGATTGTATTCTATTAATTCAGGAAAATAATCACTTGAAGACAAAATAAAATGTTTTGCTTTACCATGGTGGATTTGGGTTTTGCTTTCAACTTCTTTCAAGTCTTAAAAATGAAACACCTGTTTCATTTTCACTGAAACTTCTGATTGACCCCTTATGATTTTTTTTTGAGTAATATTTTTCTACTCAGCCAATAAATAAAAAGTGATCAGTTTTTCACAAACCTTTCTGTGATCTTGATTTACATCATAGAGATAAGGTACTCTGAAGTTATGGCTTCTGAATGAAAACCTAATCTTTTCTGCAGCCTCCCATAAGGCATTGGAGACTGGGTTAAGCCTTGCTCTCATTCCCAGCATTTCCCCTGGCTGGGTGTGTGCAGGACTCAGCAGTGTGATGACTTCAGGCTCAAGGCCAAGATACTTGGGGGTTCCCATCCACCATGCAAGGAACCATGACTGTACCATTTATGCTTTGAGGTGAATTACTTGAATCTTTAAATATGATGGGAGCAATAGAGACAAAAAGAGGTTCATACTGTAGAGCTGAGTTTTACTCAAATGAGAACAAGACTCACAAACTCTTAAGAGAAACTGAAATGATTGAGACATTAGATAAAAAGAGAGATTTTCATGACAGTGTGGTATGCAGTCTCTTCCAGACTTTGACATTTTACTTTTTGATTTACTGTGTTTTGAAACTGGATTACTTGCAAATGCAAATGGATAGTGCAAATATCAGGAACTTTTGGTGGGGCTGGTACTCCAGATGTTTAAATGGATTTGTGTTTTTGTTTGTTTGTGTTTGGTTTTGGTAGTTTTTTTGGTTGCTTTGTTGTTGTTGGTTGTTTGTTTTCTTATATGAAAACCCCACATGCAAGTGTCTTTCAAAACACCTAAGTATTCATAAGACATGTTTAGACATGGATATTGGGTCATTTTCTCAATAGTGCTATTGAAATGAATGAAAACTCTGGGACAGTGAGGTCCTCACCTGCTATAAATTAGCTTCAGTGATGCCAGTTTAGATTAAAGGGATGGAATTAATATGAAACAATGCCTGCATTTTCAGTGCAAACTTTGTGATACAAGCAAGCTGTGATAGCCTTTGTTTGGAGAGATTAATCTCAGCCTAATCTACCAGTCTGTAATAAAGCAGTGGAATTGTGCTTAATTCCCTCCCCTGAGTACAAAGGGAGAAGATGTTGACAGTCTCATGTGTAGCTATTTATGCTATAGACAATGAATGTTAGGTGACATGAATTGAACTCTGATTGTTGCTTTCCATAAACATTGTGAAGAAATTCTAATTGGTTTAGGCATTTTTAAGAGCTCCATAAATATAAGGTAGATTCAGGGACGTAACATTTTCAGGTATTCTGACCTTTTGCCATACTGTGAACAGCCTCTTACTCCACAAAAATCAAATTAATGTTGCTGCCTGATTTGAGATGCTTTAAAATGACTTGATTTAGAAAGCTAGATTCCCAGCCTGTAAAAGCTTGACCCCTGTGTGAACCAAACCCCAAACATTACACACTCTAGAGCTTCTGAGAGAGAAAG
Organism: Corythornis vintsioides; assembly: GCA_025447755.1. Taxonomy (NCBI): domain Eukaryota; kingdom Metazoa; phylum Chordata; class Aves; order Coraciiformes; family Alcedinidae; genus Corythornis; species Corythornis vintsioides. The sequence continues at coordinate 32,066 of JAOEGS010015308.1, forward strand.
AAGCTGAATGCAGGGCTCTGCATATATTGTAGTCTGAGCCATGTTTATTTTGGATAAAGTCACAGGGAATTTTGTACAAGAGAGCTCCATAATGCAGAGACTTGTGTCACAGAAGTGTAGGCATCAAGAGGTCTTTGGTGGTGGACCTGTGGAAGTCCTCAAAAAATATACATCTGTCTGTGGGTAGCAATTTTAAGAACCTGCATCTTTATTTTTTTATTCAAAATAACAGCTATTTCCTTGGCCAGTTCAGCCCTAGGGATTTACACCTTTCCAGAATGTGTGAAAAACATCTGTAAGTGCAGGAGATCTGGGGTCCAGAGACCTTTCACATCCAACAGTGTGTATCTGTAGTGTCTGCCTTTCAAGCCTCCGTGGTGTTGCCTTTGAAGTCAATGAGAATTTTGCTATTGACCTCAGCTAGAATGAGATCAACAGAAACAAGCCCTTGGATAAATATTCCCAGATGAGTTAATCAAAGGTGTGTTTGTTTCCTTAATGACTTTTTAGGTTTTCGGATTGTTTCAATTGAGTGGGGGCAGCTGAAGAGTGCAGTTATAAAAGCCAGTCTTTAAAGGTATTTTGCAATTGTCTAAGTAGACAGTATGTGTGTCTTGAAACATTTGGTTTGAACGCAAAGGTCACCCCAGAGATGTGTATAAATGTCTTCTGAGTTTCTGTTTTCAGACTTTCTTTGGTCTCTGCCTCCGTGTTGCTCCAATTACCTTTCATGGCACTGAAAGCTTTGTTTTGTCTGGAGGTATTAAACAATCTTGGCTAATTTTCTGACAGAATTTCTTCCATCTCCTTGTTTTTTATATGCTACCAATCTATTGTGTCCATAACAACATTAAATCATGCTGAATGAGTGAGTGTTAAATTTTTTTTGTGTGATTATCTCAATGAGATGCAATTAGACATTTTTACTTTTGAAAAGTACTCTTTAAAAACAAAAAGAGCATTTGATACGCTTTAATAAATTGGGAGGGCGGTATGTTTTTGTTTGTTTATTTTTGTTGTTTCTTTGTTTGTTTTTAATGAGAAGGAATTTATACTAGACCCTGACAAAACATTAATTGTAAGCACATATTATGTGATATGGATTTTGTAAGGCAGGCACAGCTCCATACACAGATATGTGTATAGACACCTTAGTACTGCAGATTTTGTATCTTTTCCACCTGTCTCAGTTACTAGGCAAATGTAATGACCTTGAGGAAGAAACAGAAATGAAACCATGCTGAAAAACTTTTATCTTTTTATTATTGGTGCCTTTACATTAATACTGCTGTTTTGTGCTGAGAAAACCAATCTGTTACATATAAGGTAACTGTAATATACAACATAGAAATGCAATCTAAGTTAATTACAACAAGGAGCTACAAAAAAATTCCGTAGGAAAGAAGTCACCTAACATTGCAACTGTGCTTGCAACAAATCACTCCCTTACTGCAGGACTATGCACATTGTGAGCCATGGTTATTTACATGTCCCTTACAACCGTTAACAACAGAAGGGCTAAAATCAGTCTAAAAAGTTCCAGAACATCACTATATACTGTACAATCCTCAAAAATAATTTATTACACTGTTTCTAAAAAAAGGTACTATTTTTTTTTAAATTTTATTTCTCTTGTTCTCTGATGTTTTCTGGAGTGCACAACATGTGCAAAATTTTGCCTAACAGTCTAAAAACTCAAGAACTGAACTGCAAGTCACAATCACAGAGACGAAGTGGTGGAGTCCAGAACTTCTCTTCCATTACAAACAGTTGGTACGTACATACTAGCAGATGCTGAAAAAGAAAAAGAAGGGAGAATGAAGTGACTTTAGGGCAGTTAAAACATTACAACACACAGGATTAGAATTTATGTTGATCTGGACCATCTCACCCAATTTAACCAAGATGCTTAATGAAAAGTCACTATACATGACTGCCAGCAGTGGAGCTGAGAGAAGTACTGCTTGTACTTCTGCAAGTCAATTCAGATCTCAGGTTGAAGTATCCCCTGGAGGAACATGATTTTTCTTTGCTGACCACTGAGAGCGCATAGGGTGACTAAACTTCTCCAACAAGTGTCTGAATAAAATATATTATTTTTTTCCTGATGATTCTGCACCACTGAGTCTCACTTTATAGCACTTTCCATGGTAGTGTGAATTAAAATAGATAGAGTGGTACTAAGCTATCCCTGTAGAATAAAAAGTAAACCTTTGGACTTCTGTGGCTTATTGGCAAGAAATGCTAAGATCTGATCCTTTGAGTTTTCACATAACTGGAATGGATGTTCCTGAAATAAAAATTTTTAATTCAGCAGAGAATCCACTTCTGCATATTAGGACTGTGTTTTGATCTACTTTTTGACTAATCAAAAAAAAAAAAAAAAAAAAGAAAGAAAGAAGAAATCTAAGTACCTGCTGGATAGAGAAATGTTTGAATAACTGAGTTTGAAAACAATATTGTTTCTCACCTTCTCTCAAAATATTTTCTAACCATAATACCCTTCATTTCTAGGAACTCTAGATCAGAATGTGTTTCTAAATGTATTTGAATTTTTACTGCAGGGTTAACTTAAGCTGGTTTGTCCATCTTTGTGAAAATTATCCAATGGGCATCAGGAATGTGTTTTCAGATACTTTGTGACTTCTCTGCTCATGACACCATAAAGCTGTGTTTTGAAAGATACATTAGGTTAATGATAACAGTGACCCAGAGAAATGTGATGCCTTCATCAAAGAAAGTACACAGCAAGCAATGACTTAGTAAACTCAATCACCCGGTGTAGAAAGCAATTTATGCAGCTGACAAGGGCATGCTCAGTCTTCCAAAACTGTTGCTGGCTACACTCTCAGTTGCAGACTACTTCTTTTAAGATGCTCAGCATCATTTTTAGAACAAATTATTCTTTTTTCAAACCAGCTACTATTTCTAACTCTTTAATTGACTGAATAAATAGAAATGTAAAACAGAACTGCTTTAACAAGAGAAATGCAGAGGCACCTACTGAACTAACCTAATACTCATGTGGTGGGACATATTCCAGATAAGCAGGAGAGCCAATAATGAGCCCCTGCTCTGACTTAGGTAGATGGAGTTTGACCTCCCATAATGTGGATATGTGTTGTGAGTCACATATGTGAAAACAATATTTTGTAGGTAAAAGGACACAGGGCAAAATGAACTATTAGATTTTGTTTTTAGTTTTTAACTGGGTATGCTGTGGCAGCACACTGACCTGAGATTTTTATTATTGCTATTTTTATTCTATTTACTGTTGACAAATAGAAAAATCAGTACTGCTTAGGAGACCTGATTCAAATTCCTGTTCTACTGCAGTATGACTACAGGCAAAAGCATTTCATTTCTCTGAACACCAGTCACCCACCCAGAACTTTTTTAGCTTCAGGGTTTTTTGAAGTCAAACGCATTGAAGAGCATAAATAGCTCGAATACTATGGTAACTGAGTCAGGAGGATGTCAAAGTTGGACTGAGAAATATGGTGGTAGGCAAGAAATCAGTGCCTTTTGAGTTCCCAGGCTACCTCCACAGCACTACCTCTCTTGTAGTGCTATGAGGCAGTTATTAACTCTGCTGGGTGGAGTAGAGTGTGCACACTGAGTATCTGTCTCTGAGACTGAACAAAAGATACAGCTTTTCCTTACAGATCTTGATGTGAATCATTGGCCCCACAGAGTTCTGAGTTTCATAGAATCATAGAATGTTAAGGGTTGGAAGGGACCTCTAGAGATCACCAAGTCCAACCCCCCTGCAAAAAGCAGGATTAACCCAGGACATGTCGCTCAGGAAATCATTCAGACACGTTTCACATGGTGTTTTACAGCAGAAGCCAAGGGGTTTTCTTAAATTTTTCTGGATCTGCTGGAGACCCTTCACCCACATTTTGCCTTGTGTTGAGGCCAAGAATAAATGTGTGATATGAGCAGAACTCTTGATTTGTCAATTCATGCTTTTAATCTCTTCACTTGCAGTCCCTCATTTTTCTTAGATAATCCAGAGTAAAGAACCAGAGGTAAAATGCAAGAGTCCAGCACTGCTGTGGGCACCTTACAGCATGTCTGCAAAGTAAGGAATGGGCAGACTCAAAGTTGCTTTCTGTCAACTGCTTCCTCTACTTGTGCTCACAGCTTGACAACTGTGACTAAATCATGTATGAAAGCCATATATCAGGGCTAGTTTTGAGCAAGGGCTTATAAAATAAATTCTGAGAGACAAAATGTACCAGCCTAGCTATAAAAAGTAGATTCACTTATTTTTCTGCTCCTGTGGGAACATCTAGAGGAGCTCAGGTCTGTGTGCAACTCTCCATGTGGACATAACTTGGACAAATGATGCCTTCTGCGTGTAAAAGCTCAGCCTGAATCATGTAGGTGCTTAAAGCAATCCTAAGTTCTCTGGGAAGCTTTTTGAGTGCTGACCTCTTGCTTTATAGGAATACCTCTGTCAATCCCATATAACAAGCTACAGGAAAACTGGGAAACATCCCAGTGTGGAAAACACTGCAGAAGCAGCAGAACTTATGCAGTGTTCTGCCAAACATGAATTTCTAGATTCAAATAAATATGTAAGGATATCTAAGTTTCAAAATACATAATATACCTAGGTGCATGTATATCTTGCCTCTTCAGCTGAAATCTATGGTTTTTTGTATTCCAGACTTCAGCTGTCATAATGATCAAAACTTGGCACCTCTAAAACAAGGTTCCTTGGCTTAGCAGTCAGGCATTCGCCTCCATTTTCTTTCTGCAGAGCATGTAGCAAAGAAGAGGAGCTGTATTCAGGTGACTACATGACAGTTTAGCTGTCATGATCACTACTACACTGCAGCTTATGTGGTTGACCATTGACTCAGGCTCCCTTCCATCAGTTGGTTTAGGGATGTAACTGAGATACATTATAGAGACAACAACACTACCCAAGAGCATCATGACTGTCACTTACCTTAAACTATGCTCATGACAGTAATGACTGATGGAGTGAAGAGGTGGTGGCAGCCCTTGAGATGCAAAAGAGGTGGGAATCCGTGGAGATAGGGAACACACTGTCTGTTCAAGCAAGTTGGGTACTCCTGTCCTCCAAAGCTCTGGTAATTAACAAGAACTGGCTTTTTGTTGTTGCTAAAATGCCCTGGAGGTAATTTTCATCAGTCTTATACAAAGTAGTTTATGACTGATGAAAACACCATCAAGACCAAAATAAAAATAAGCTGACAGCCCCAGGACTGATGAGAGGAATATTTTAGATATGGATTAGAATAATTTTGGATTACAATCTTTTTAGAGATTTATGAATGTCTAAACTGTTAAGAAAAAAATATGAAGCTTTAAAAAAAAAAATTGAAAATAAATAGAAGGGAATAAGAGAAAATTTTCCTTCTTAGAAATATTGGCACTTTGTTATACAGTGAATTCTCACTGTTATTTTCCCAAATAATTGTCCTAGATGGAAACTATAGGGCTTTTTTCCATTGTATGTGGTGGAATTTTAGTCTCATTTTCAGATCCGTGTCTTGCCATCGTCCAAGAAGACCAGCGAAGACAAGCAGCCCTTACTCAGCCAGGTGTAATGTGAAAGTAAATGACTGCAGCCACCTTTCTCAACAATGAAGATATGGTAAGTCTGGTTTTTTATTAATTGCTTGATGTCTTAAAGTTATTCACAAACCTGAAAAAATAGGCTTTTAATGTAAAGATGTGTGCTGAGGTGGCAGATTTTTTACTTACACTGGGAGTAATTGGTCCCGGTCCCACTGACACTGAACCTGTTGAGGTGGAGTCTGTGAGTGACCACATTCTTCTGGGGCTGGAAGAGGATGATGTGCACCTTGGGCGCAAACAAGCAGCCCAGCACAACAAAGCCACTCAGACTGACAGAGATGCACATGGTGGTGGTTTGCACCTAGGAGAGAGTGGGTGCAAAGCACAAAGTTACAGACAACTTTAGCATCATGCAACATCAGGAACCCCACAGAGGGGGTTTGCACTGGTACAGGCTGGCTTGAACATCTAGTTTTTTATAAGGCTTCAAGATTTTAGTGGTTAGCTGCTTTTCGATGTTTGTTAGTGCAACTTTACTGGCACTATTTTCTTCTATTTTGTTCAATGGTATAACTGGTGCCAGTTTACAGCCTCATTTTACTTTTATATTCTTTTCTTCCAAGCAGATTCCTTAATTAAGATGTTGAATTAAACTGCTTTAAACACTACCGCTTAATTTGAATGATTATGCATCCATGGCTCGTTTTTTCTTAGTTACACTCTTGTAGTCCTTAGAGATTAGCCTTCTTCCATGGGAATGCTTCTCATATCTCTTTGTCAGAAATAATTTGTGCAAAATGAAAAATAGAGAAGGGAATGGACTTTGTTGCTTTATATATACATACTGAACACCAAATGCTTTGTCAGCAGTAAGTATAATTAATATGATCATTTAATAACCACTCTTTACCCAAGGTAGCTGTTAATCACCAGTGCTCAGCTTTTACAGGGTGAATGAACATGAAAGACCCTATAGGAACAGCATGCAAAAGGGACACCTCAGTGTTTCCAGCTGCACTTCCTCCTTCACTTCTCTGCATTTCATCCACAGGGTTCTCCAGTCAGTTCAGGGCGGGTATTGAACTGAGCACTGTACAGATAGAACAGGAGTAGGAGTTTTCTTATAAAACGAGAATAAATGAAGGTAGCAGTTTCAAGGTCAGTTCTCTTCACTGACAAAGCCCTCCTCCCCACCATGCTCTGCTAGCATTTGTGTCTCCTGGAGCAGCTCAGATGTGCTGACAGAATTATATGTACAATCAATTAAATGATTTGGGTTAAAAATACCCCCATCCCATGGGGCTTCTTTTAACCCAGGTCAATTCAGTGGTTCGATGCATAACCCAGCCTCATGGACACTGGTGTGCTGGCAGAACTGAGGCAATCCTGCTAGAGCAGGCAGGGGGGGTAGGCTCCTTGAGTCAGGACTACCCTTAAAGAAAATACAGGGAGAACCTGTCTATACAGTAGAAACTTTCCATACCCAATTTTGTTATAATGAGTTTAATAGCCAGACTTTTGCCTTCCTGTGTTATTGTTGCATTTCTTGAGCTTTTGTCTAATGTGATCAGGTTAAATATTCTCTTAAATGTGCTAGATACTGGGGCTGCTGTGAATTGACATTATGTATGCTTATTTGGTTGTATGAGGTTTCATTGTATCTCTAATTCTACAATCCATGTGAATATCTTCAGGGAAATCAATAGCATCACAGGAATCTATCTTGTCCAAGAGCTTCTCTTAAAATTTTGGACAGTATAACTAACAGAGACAAATACCAAATGCAGCAGTTTGCAGAGCAGTTTCTGGACTCTGCTTTGGGATCGTCTATACTTTCTGGGGACAACTTCTTGTTTAGTTGGAGGACTCTTGGGAGTCCTCCACACTTCAAGAAATGTCTTACTACCAGTAAGACATTGAGTCAGGGTACCTTACTGCTGTTGGGAGAAGATTGCTGCAGGAGGCTCTGACTTCTAACAACTTCCATCAGCTCCTAAGGAGCTCTGTTGGCTGCTTTTGACCAGCTTGCAGCTTTTGTCTGAGCTGAATCTTGGTCAGGTAAGGTTGCTCACTCTTGTTGCAGGTACTGGGAACATCCCTCTATAGGTGCTGGGCAGCTAACAGGTTCCTCAGCATTCAGAAATGGTCACAGAAGAGTGCTAGAAACTTTGCTGAAGACTGTGTTTGTGTGCAGAGCAAGGAGGATGCCACAGGACACAGTCCCTAGGGGTAAATATCCATACATATTGACTGAGCTCTTAAGTGAGGATGCTGCTCTGAAGCTTTAGGGCTGCAGGGTTGGTTGAGGCCTCTTCTAGGGGCTGGGAGAGTTGCTGCAGATGTGGAGGATTTCTATTGCCATGTTAAAGAGCTGTGGAAGGTCAGCAGACTTTGCAGTATCAGACATGATGAGAAAAAGCTGGACTGGGGCTTCTCTGGCACTATGCAAGTACAAGAGCCTAGTCCAGAGTAAAGAACAGGTTGAATTACCTTTTTTTCTTTGTTCTTTAACTACAACAGTGAGGTCAACACCAAACCTAGATTAATTTCCAGGAGAAAACCCTTTCATAATTGTGAGTCCTAAGTGATGTTTAAGTTTAATGATTAAAACTCAAGCCATTCAACATTCTTTTTTGTTTTTCATCACTACTATTACGTTTCTAAGGTTGTTTATTGGTGATGTCATTAATTGTCTACATGAGGATGGCAAAGGCTGACTCAGAGTCAACATGTAACACTGCATGGAAATGTAGTATGTGCTTTTCAAAGGAACCCCAGAAGTGTTGACATCTACAATGGGATTTTCAAAAAGCTTGACATATGAAAGTGTCAAAAAAAGTGTTAAATGTCTTTTCTGTCAATTTGATAGGACTCAAAGTTGGCTTATTTGGAACCTCGCATTTAAATTAAATGCCTACAGGTGGTTTTGAAAATCCCACTCAGGAGATATTACTGAAAAATGCTTCTTGAGCAATCAAATCATGCTCCTCTCGATCATTAGTGTCTGTGCTGCCTGTTCACGTGACTGTCTGCACTAATATTACCCTCCTCCTGTGTCTCTCTTCCTGATTACTTTGGGTGCCCAGAGCTGTTCCCCAGTGCCTTCCTTAAACTTTTCCTGCGTTAGCTTCAATCCATTACTCGCCATTCTAATTTCTCCTGAGACTGAATAATCCCTTTCTCTCTTTTTGTTGCCTTGAAATTATTTATAGTCTTTGATGTTGTCTCCCAGGGTTTACTCCTGTCTAGACTAAATATATTTGGCTCTTTTACCGTCACACTGTGTGTCTTACTGTGTCGTTTGTTATCTATCCTTCTTTTCTAGAGGTTTTCAGTACCTTTCCTAAACTGAGAAAAATTGTAATAAATATACCATTTTAGGGTAGTCACATCAGAAGTATGTTAAGTGGCATTAGCTCCAGTTTTACATGCTATTTTATGTACATACTACCAGTAAAAACATCACCCTAAGCCAATCTACCTTTTTTTCTGGGCAGAAAATTGAATTAATTAACCACTAACTGTTTAAGGGACAACTCCAGCAGGCATTTCTCACATCATAATAACTATGAGATTTCCAGTGGAGTAGATGTGAATTTTTTTCTGAGACAATTTCCTTCTGTCCAAAAATACAATTTTATTGAACTTGAAGCTTTGCAACACTATGTGACAATTTGAACAACTTAATGTTTTTCAAGTTTTTTAGTGAAGGCTGACCAATATTTTCTGCATAGTAAGAATTTACCCCCTACCTAGTCGAGAAAGACAAAAACAAATCTATATTCAAGCATAGCATTTGTTGGATTTGTTTTTTTCAGTAACAGTTTCATAGGAAATTTGTGTTTTGTTGTTTTTATTGGTTTTAAATTATTTGGAATAAACTACCATGTTTGAATGGCAGATATTTCGCAAAAGGAGACTATTTAGTTCAGCTTTTAATTTAAGGCCCACCTCCATGAAATAACTCATTATGACTCATCCTAGCTCATGGTCCACTAGAGGTTCTGTTACAACCACACCTTCACATACTGATGTACCAGTATGAATACTTAATCTGTATGTGATGCCTATATCACAATCAAATCCCTTCCACCTCTAACTGTACATGCTCAGTTCAAAATGAAACCATTTTTTGTAGAAGTAAGCTAAAATTTGGTAATATGCTGAGGTGGACTTTGAAACAGGGTTTGTTTTCAAGGGATCCATGGACAAAAGAAGTGAAAGAAGCTTGTAGTGAATGCCGACAGGGTCCTCTAAGGTGATGCATATGATTTATGGAAATAGATATCCAAAGACTTACTCTGTAGTCACTGGATGTCACATAAAATATGGGGAGAAAGGCCAGCCAAATGATGCACGTTGTGTACATTGTGAAACCGATAAACTTCGCTTCATTGAAGTTCTCTGGACATTTCCTTGTTTTGAAGGCATATACAGTGCATAAGACTACGAGGATTACATCATATGTTAAGGAGATTAACATACTGGAATCTTTGACATTGCATTTCAATATGACAGTCTCTCTTTTCTCAGGAAGAGTGTAGCGCCTGGTGCCAGGTGCCTCCAAGATAAGCCACACGCACACCACCACTATCTGTACCAAAATGAGACTCAGGCAGATGAAGACCTGAGAACTGGGGCTGATGAACTTAGGCCTCTGAGCACCATTCTTTACACCATCAAATATTCTGGCTATGCAGTTCGTTTTTGTCAGAAGGGCAGAGTAGCAGACGGCAAAGGAACTTCCTAGCCCCAAACGACGCAGGGTGCAGATAGCTGGAGAAGGCTTGGCTATGAAGAAGAAAGTCATGCTGTAGGAGAGGAAGACCCCAAAGAGCAATATGTAACACAGTTCACGTCCAGAGGCTTTGACCAGGGGAGTATTGTTGTGCTTGATGAACACTGCGATGACCATAAAAGTACAAATGAAGCCCAGGCATGCAATGGTAACAGGACCTATTGCCCAAGCATCTTCCCACTTTATGTAGTCTTCTGGTAGGTCGTAACATCCAGTCAGGTCAGCAGTGGGCCATTTTCCAGGCCCACAGTCTGCACAAGTGAATTCATCAGCCAGGTACTCGTAGGTTTCACAGGGAATACAAATCCAACAGCAGACATCTCCTGGTTGCATATTCTTCATCTCATTAGGTGCACAGGGGTCACTGCACTGGGAGACAGGGACAGAGCTCCTGGACCAGTGGATAGAGTCTGCCTCAAGTGATAAGGATTCTGCCCAGTGACCAACCTTCACATAGGAGTATCTTCCACCAGTGTACTGGAAATTGAACACATTGTATCGTCCTATACCATCTCCATAGGCATCAAATTTGACCATACTGTCTGCAGCATTGGGAGGGTTGAATGGAGCTGTGGAGAGAAAAAAAAAAATTCAGAACTTCAGATGAGTTTTTTCATCCCTTTGGCAAGCACTGATAGCTTATAGACTCCAAGTGCCAACTGGAAAGTTGAGAGGTCTGTACCTCTCGTTTTTGAACATGGAAGATTAAAAGTATTGAGAAAATAGAACGCTATTTCACTTTACTGCATGAGATATATTTGTAAATGTTACATTACTAATGTATTTTTTCTTCCATGGATACCCATGAATTCCCCAACTAATTCTCCTAGTATGCACAACTGCTACCTTTCACAGCTTCTCTTGGAAGAAAGAGGTCTGCTTCTAACTGAGACTCAGCCTTATTTGGTGAAATTTGACTGTTGTGATATAAGGAAATCTAGATGGTCAGATCAGTAAAAATCAGTTTTGAGGCCAACACTCTGGAATGCAGTTAAATACAGGATTCATTCTGTAATTATGAAGTCAAATCCTCAGCAATTTCTTACTATGCGTTTTTCACAGGAAGCTGTGTTGTAGGAAGTTTTGAATCATTTCTGGTTTGTTTTAATTTTACCTGTTTCTGATATTTCTTGTCTGGTCTAAGGTTGCCAGCATGTGCTGCTTTTGTCCTACATCTTGTTTGGGGAATAGATGAAAAAAAATACAAACTGGATTTGTGACCTTCTGTGAAATCAATATTGTAACACGTCCAACTGGTAAGCTCTGGAGAGTTTTTGTTTTTCCTACAGCTGAGGCTCATGCAGGGAATGAAGAAATATTAAAAATGTAGGAGGAAATTGCATTTACTGTGTGATTTATTGGTCGTTTGCTGTACCATCAAAGGTGAACAGCTTCATAGGCAGGAAGCAAAAGGGTATTTTTTGCCATTGATGAGTAATAAAGGTGGTATCATTCCCCAGTGTCTTTGGTTACAGAGGTGGTTCCACTGCCAATGCTGGAATAAATCTTTCCCTGCATCTGTGCCCATGCCGTGCTTGTGCATGGGCAATATCTTATAAGGATGTAATATCTTCCTCTACTTCAGCTGCCAGATACTTTGGATTTCTTGCAGTAGATTTATTTAGCTGCTATAAAGCACTAAGGCCAAATTCTTTTACCTTTATTCCTTTATAGTGTTATCTTACTCTGCAGTGCTCCTGCTAAGGTCGTTAAAAGGGACACTGTTTTTTGGCATAGAAACACCACCTGGAGGGTTGATACCTAACTTGCACCTTCCCAGGTGCTGTATTTTGGGTGCATTTCTTTCCCATCTTACTTCTCATCCTAGGGCAAGGTTGGAAAATAAGTTATGCCCACCTACAGTAATTTCTGGGTTTGAGCCAAGACTGCCTATTCTTATCCCTGCCCTCTCCTGAACTTTACCACCTCACCTGTGTTAAGCCACAGTGGTGGACACTCTTGGTCCGCAGGATTATAGACTAGGTCTGGGTAAACCAGGGATGTGTAAAAGGATTATTATCTCTTTTCCTTCACTGTCAGCATCTCGTTAAACCTCCATGTAGTCCAACAAGAGCTCTGAGTTCACAAAAATTAAGGGCAGCATGATACACCCCAAAATGGTCAGCGCTCCTGGAAATAACATGTTCTAACAAGTAGCTAAATTCAAAATATAGGTCAACAAGAAGCATATTAAGCAGCTTTCCTTCTCTCCCTCCTCCTCCTCATGCACAGGCATGCAATCTCTCTCAGCCAGGATCAGCATTAAAATGAAATCATAATGCAGTACTTAACGATTCTTCAATAATGTGTTGTCATTGCCAGTGTCTTACTTCATTATTCATAACACTTACATAGATTGTAGAAGCTGTTAACACAGCAGCCTAGTTTTAAGAGCCAATTTATTCACTTTAGTGTTACACAGGCCAGCTGCTGAGGTGTGCTAAGAGCCTGTGACTTCTACTGTCACCAGTGGGGCCACAGGTAAGCAAGACAAAGTGTAAAGTGGTTGCACAGCTTGTCTTACTTTACAGTGCATAACTTCAAGTGCATGAGTGCCTCAGTGTAAGTTATGTGAGGGACAGAAATATCAACACGTCTCAGGAAAGAGTCCCTGCTGTGTAGCATGTTTGACAGCTTCCTAGTACTGACAGAATATCATTTAAATAGAGCAAAGTATTGGCCTTGGACTTTGCAGGCAGGTGCAGAAGACAAAGCAGGCAATCTCATATTTAGTTACCTTGAAGCTATTGTGTATGTTGCTTTCCATGGGGTTGTTCTTAAGATACAAACATGAAGAAAATATTTTTGTAGGACAATATGTTTTAAGTCAACCAAGCTTGTAACTTACATTTTCAGTGGCTGCTGATAGAGGAAAATAAATCACACTCCTTAAAATGGAGATGATTAAATCATTTAAACAAACAAAGATGTATTAAATAACAGTATGGTGAGCCAAAGCCCACAAATGAGCCCACTGGGTGACAGCAATTAATATACCCACTGATTAAATATAAAATTGTGAAGGCATTTTAACTAATGTTTATCAACATATTCTAGATCCTGTAGGAGTACTTCCCAAAAGTCATGTTTTCAGAAAATATGATGTAATAATAATAATATTGAGATGACTACAGGTAAGAATGTAATATCATAAGCAAGCAGGACTTTGTTTCAGAGTAAAAAAAAAGAATTTGTGCATATTGACAGATGATTTTCCCAGAGATTATGTCAGGCTGTGTCATAAATCACTGAGATTTTTTTTTTCAGTTACATATGAGTTTTGAGAGTAAACCTACAATCTTTATAACAGATATTTCTGACAGGTCTTTTTCAGAGTTGTAGCTAGGCTGTTTTGCATTTGTCCCCTGGGGGAAGAGAGACAAGAATCTCTGGGTCTAACCATGCTATCTGAATGACAATACAGTCTTTGTCTCATTTGAGTACTGTCTTTGAATCTTCTCCTCCCCCTGCACTTCATGAAATGAATTATCCTTATGAAAAGCAGTTATTCAAGAAAAGTTCTATAAAAGAAGTAATCAAGGAAAATAAAAGATAATCAAAACTAACTTGAAGATAAACCCAGTGTTGCTTTGTGTTCCCTCTTGCAGCAGTTCAACAATGAAGATGCAACAGCAGTGACATTTATGAGAACAGGAGAAACAATCAAGTACACAAGAAGACATAAACCTATAGAGCCACTGTGCAGGCAGCCCAGCTCTATCAGCACACTGAAGAAATCCTATCAGAAGAGAGGATGCCATTGTGTAGGTGGAGGACAAACTCCTTCAGCTTTACATAAGAGAGGAAGGACTGAGTGGTTTTATGACTGTTTTAGAAAAAGATATGGATAAGAACATAATATAATAGCTTTTATATAGTGAATGATGTATTTTTTTCCTTCATCTTCCTACAGTGGGATCATCTTTTCCAACAGTCACATAACTTGCAAGTGTGTACATATCTGTTGTTACAAGCAGGTGAGTTGCTCTTATTTGGAAACCTTATCATGTTTTGCTGTCAGTGATGTATCAAGCTCTTGGTGATGTGAAAGAATTCAGAAGGAAATTTCTGAGTTTTTTTTTTTCTTATTGGTCAAAAATGTTATTTTATTTAAGAGATGGTATTTTCAGAAATGCTTCTCATTCCCCACATTGTCTCAGTTGGGTGAAAAATAGTCCAGGATTTTGTAAACAGGGATGAGTAGATGAGGAAAACAAAGCAGAATTAATCCTAATTAGTCACTAGGAAACTTTTAAGAGACAGAGAAGCCTAGGAAAAGATGAATGTCATCTTAACTGGCTTGGAATAATATTGAGTGTTGTTTGCCAGCACCATCTTGGGCCAGGAGGAATATTTTACATACAGAGTCTTGCATGTGTCTGGCACAGAGATGAGTGTATAGACATTGTCTTATAGAAAATACCATCAGTAACACTTCTTAGTAGGAATGATGACAGGTGTGCCTACATCTGAGAATATCCTTCGCATCCAATAAAACACGCATCTGTTCTTTGCTTGCAGAGCGTATTCTTTCATAACAAGGTACAGATCAGAGGGAGAGCTCACTAGCTAGGGAGCAATTTGTTAATACCAAGGCTTGATGAAAACTCTGCTGTTTTTCAGCTCAGCAGTTTGCAAAGCGGCGGGATTTCTTGTGATTCAGAAAGAAACATAAAAAGGCCTATTGTGTGCACCAAAGGCACCTTCTTCAACAGCTTGTTGGCCCCAAAGACTTTCAGCCAATAGACTGTAAGTAGATCACGATTAAAAACAAATGCAAATGTGAGAATAGGCTGAAATATCTGAAAAGTGGAGTACAACCTTCTTCGTCTCACTAGATGGTGCTGCAAAAACTTCAAACTTCTGATTCAAGACTGAAAAATGAGACATTTGTTTATGTAATGGAAAAATATAGTTGTTTTTCTTGTTAATTCCCCCTCTTTCTTCCTGTTACATTTTCTGGGAATTGCCTTTTCAAAACACTGTAACCTTTGGTAATAATATAACAGGGTGTGTTGTGTTTCTCCAATGGACTTATCTGCATGTGTGATGCCTTATCTTGAAAAGTATCATAAAGGATCCTGAGAAGGCATGTATCTTTTTATTTTATTTTTAGCTAGATATGGTTTGTTGAGGTCAAAATGACTTATTTCTGCTTGACTGAATGTTCAGACCAAGTAATGGAGACCTGATACTCCCACTCTTGTTTCTATCTCTGTATATGACAGCTGGTTTCACACCTGATCAGCAGCAGGACTGCTGAAATTTGGCAATTTAAAAGTGAGGGAAAGCTCAGAATGAAGAGTCGCTAGGCTGTACCTCTCCACAATTAATAAATAGTGAATGGGCTTGAAATACCTGTTTTCAGAGAGACAAGTAATCACCTTTAAGCTCTGCACCATCATTTCTGGGCATGCTTGGGTCATATGCAGTATTTCATCTTCTCATTTAAGAAATTAATGAGAAGGTTTAATCTTCTACTAAAGGTAGTTTTCCTATATGTGTCTACAGATTTTCCATCCAACTTTTGGTTTTTTCCTCAGGTTAGAAAATTATTTACTGTAGGGAATTTTGACATATGATATAGAAGCCCACAGCACTTGCAATAGTCAGAGAAAGAAATTTTTCCCAAGGACTAATTGCAAAGTTCTGCTGAATGGATATCTGCGTATGGTTTAATTATACCAAGCTTCTGTCCTACAAAAGAGAATGGGTATTTCTAGGGTTCACCTCAGAGTAGGTATCTAGCATAGCTAAACTGAACCATATCTGTGTTTTTGTCTGCTGACCATGTTGGAAGTGACTAGCGAAAATACATCTACAACATACATATCTTGTTAGGTGAGAGAAATATCACTGATACCAGGAACAGAAAGGCTCCCAGCTGGAGTGCCAAATGATAGCAACTGGTACAAGCTCTTTGCAATGTACCTGCAAAGGCACAAGCTGTCTACACAGGCTGCTGTGACTGCTGCTGAGGCTCTTGGAGAGCATAATCCAGGAGAAAAGGAATGTGGGCACTAGCAAAATAAACTAAGAAGAGTCCAAAACATGAGAAGGATTCATTGAGCTTGAATTCTCCTCAGCCTGGCTGAGCACAGAACTCCCTAGTTAGATTTCCTGTGAAATGCTTGCCTCGAGCAAGCAGGTGTGTATTGTCCTCTTGCTTGTGTGGCCCGTCAGAAATTGAGGGGAATTAACTAGATGCTAAGTTACAAACCTTCATCCAGGAAATGGTGAAATTATCCTTATGGGGTTTTTTTAAAGAAAAATATAATGAATTAAAAAGGGAATTTCTGGTTTCCTAAAAGATTTGGATTTTGAGGTAGGGAAGGCAGAAAGCATATAAGTCTTTTCGACATTATATTTCTTCTTAAAAATGAAAAATAAATTGCGTGAAATAAAGAAAGGTTATATAAAAAACATATTCAAGTTTTTTAGTTAAGGTTTCATTAATCCAACTTTAAAATAAATCGAACATTTGTGGAAAAGCATCCAAAGTGCTTCCTTTTAAAAAAAACCCCACTCTGCTAGGTTGCTAATTTGCATGAATGCTTTGAGAGATTCCGACATAGCAATGCCTTTCAGTTGATATCATTCTTTTAATTTAAGATTATCCAGTTTAGGAAATGGCTGGCACAAGAGGCAAAATGCATGCAAGGTAAATTATACTAGCAATCAACTTGCAATTACAGAGGAAATTAAACCATGACTTTAAGCTGCCTAACTCCTCCCTCAGGCCAACTCATTATTTTGTAAATAGAAGCAAGGGGAACCCATTCCCCTTACTAAGAATTATGGCCACTGTTAGGGTGACAAGAAAAAAAGCTCAGTAGCTGGAACTGTATGTTCTGGACTGGCCTTTGGTATTCTTTGAAATGTTTTGGTCTGAGTTAAAGATGAGCCAGCTGGTGAGTTACATGCCAGCTGCTGAACATTAATGATGCTTTCAGAGCTTGAGAATTTGGTTGAGACTTTCTGCCAGTTGCAGGGTTATGAGTTTCCTGTGATCAGTTTGGACTTGTGGGTGGGGGACATGCTCATCTAACCTCAGAACTGTGAACTGGTGAGCCTCTGCCTCATCTCTCTCTTTTCAATACATCTGGGATGCAGCTGAAAGGGTTAAAGCTATGTTTTAGTTTTGCTATAATTCACTTTTGGACTAAGTAGGGGACATGGTTATGTCAGAAGGGCATGATTCTTTTTCTTTTTGGAGGCACCATTCCAACATGCATTTATTCCACCCCTAGTTTGCATATAGTAGTTGCTTGGCTAAGGAAGTGTCAAATACCTAATAATATATTTTTTTCTGGTGTGCTTCTTTGTCGGCCTGCAGGAAATAGAATAAGTTCTGTTATTAAGATATTAAAGGAAGTTGGTTAAAACATTCTCTTATCTGTGGGGATTTGAGGATTAGAGAGGTGTTTCCAGACAGTGCTCTGAATAATTTAGTTAGATAGTTTGCCCTTAGAGACCAGAACCAAATGAACCATGAAATAGACCCTCTGGCTGTTGTTTCCTAATTAACTTGATATGAAGACACTCCCAGATCAGGTAGACTGACATAGATTTAATTACTTATAGTGAAATACTATTATTTAGTAGTAGTAACACTGTAGATGTGGTGGTCTAAGATTCAAGAGATTTCAAGCCCATAAGAAAGGCAGTATTTTTTATGAGACTAGTCTATAGATGGAAGAAGTCCACAAGCTTTCAGACACAAGGTCACTTCACTAGGTCATCAGAAAAATTGCTCAATAAATTTCACCTTCAAAGGAACAGCTCTGCTTGGAATTCAGTAGATTGAGTTTTTATTTCCTTCTGGAAACAATTTCACTTTTCAAACAGCCTCATTACTATCCATTTGCAGAGTAATTACTGAGAGCTTTTTGTTCACTTCTTTAAAAGTATATAGTTTAGAACACAAAGTCTGATCAAGATGCAAAACAAGATCCATCAAAGAGATATTTTGCCAAAAGCTTATATATTTTTTTAACAGATATGTGAGCAGCCTCATAAAGGCATTACCTCTTCCTACAAATCGTATGGCTCTGTGCTGTTATTTTTGTTAAGAAGCGACTGAGAATTCTCAGCAATCACCGTACAAATTGCTAATAATGAGGTAATTTGCAAAATGAAATTTTGTTTCTAGTAGGAAAATAAAAACATAGGTAGTGAATTCCAAGGGGAAGATCTTTCTGAAATAACAGAAGCTCAAATATATTGAACATTTTTTGGAAAAAAAAATGTTGTAGGATGCTTCAGAGCTGGAATAAGGAAACAATGCTATAGTGAAACACATTCAGGAACTTTTACACTAAAATATATTATTCAGTTCAGTTACAGTATTTGGCACATCTGACATACTGTTAGTGGAATACAAAGAAGACTTGGAATTAATCTGGAAGTGTAAATATTTTGCATGTCTTACGGTGTGAAATTCTGGAGTTAATTCTGAATATGTGCATGAACAAAGTGGCCTGCATTTCTTTAATCTAAACTTAATTAGGGTGTCTATATTGAAAGTGTAGTTTTCTTACAGAGCTCCTATAGTTAGTAGAGAGAAATAGACACTTTAAAGGTGGGCTCTGGTTAACATGGGCTCCCATCAGGAAGGTGGGTAGCTTGCTCCATTGATAGCTATCCAGTTATTAGGCTACAGTGTGAGTTTGGTCAGAGAAGATAGGAAAGCTGGTTGGCTTGAATTTTGGCCACTGATGGAGAAATCATCAAACTAATGCTTTCAGTAAGGCCCACCACAGACAGTAACTGTGACTCACCTCCTTTTGTAATGGTTTGAGTCTGGATTTTCTTTTTACTCATTTCCATACAATAATGCCATGGCTGGAAATGCACAGGTTATGTCAGTATTGAATAAAGTGCATCTCATGTATAAACAAATGCAGTGTTAGCCACCTGAGAGGTGAAAATGGACTACTTGCAACAATGAATTTCATTAAGATGATAGTGAGATAAAGGATAAAAGCTCCTGACTATTGAAGTTTTTCACGCACATCACACACCAGCTTCAGAAGTAGCATGACACCTCTTCCAACATTATCATTGTTCATCACTGTGCATTATTCCACAACACGTAAGCTGCATGTCATATTAATATTTTCAAATTCTTCTGCTCTCAGGAAGAAAAGATAAAGCTGAGAGCACAGAATCATTTTTGCTAATGTTTTGCTCCACTGAATCAGTTCAGCAACAACAGCAGCAATCACTGGACCTCAGGGGAAAATGGAAGAAGAAAATGCTGATTTATTTGCCTGGTTAATGGTGGAAGCAGAGACACATTGGTAGGCTTAGACTGATAAAGTGTTTCAGAGATCTAAAAAGGACATTAACAGCACTGCCTCAAACCTTCATCTGACTGGAGATATTTTCTCCTCTAAAGAGCCTTTCAAGATGGGCTTTTTATTCTTTCAGTTACTGGACCACTAACTGCCCATTAGCTATTTATTCTAACAGATGTTCCAATGTAATAGATGAAGTTTAGTAAAATTTTTCAGCCCGGTTTCCCAATAGCAGCTTCATAGAGTGCACTATTTGCCACTGTCTGGTGGAGATCTGTCCTGGAACAACAAGACAGTCTCTGCTACTAAGCTAGCAACAAGATCTTGAAGCAGTGAGCTGCTGCTTCATGCATCAGGAACATAGATAAATACCATGGAAGAAGTCTGTTTTCACAGAAAGATAGAATTTATTTATAAGGGCACACAATGTACAGTTATTTATGTCAAGGGAAGGGACCACAGGAACACAACCTTACGTTGTTCAAGCCAACTGTCATTGCTACTTAGGCTAGAAGATTCCAGCAAACCCATCCCATACACTTCTGCATATGATCAAGCATGTTCTAGTGTTTTGTAGAAAGCTTAAGACCTACTGTAAAGGATAAAGAGCCTTAGAGAAAGTGTTCCTATGGGAAGAGAGCAGACGAGTTCTATGGCAGAAGCACAAGAAGATGCTTGAGGCTTCAGAGCTACATGCAAACAGCTACTTATCACTAAAGAAATTCAGCCTTCTTAACAAAGGGAGATATTTTTTTTTCATGTATACATAATAGAAAGTAGAACATGGAAGTGGCATATGCAAAAAATCCTCTGTATGGTGAAAAGAGAGATTGCAAGAAGCTATAAGGACAATAACAGACTCTGCAAGAAAAAAGCAAAAAGAAAACTGAGAGAAGAATCACTCTGGGACTGTCCCCTGCTTATGGATGCTACAATACATCAGTACTGCTACATAAACATTGAGAGATTCTCCTTCCCCTTCAGCAGAAATAGATCACTGCTTTTTGATTTGCTCTTCACATTTTGCCAATGCAAACTCAGCAATCACACATCAAGTATTACCTCATACTGTAGAACTGGGTTAAGCAAATCTGAATTGTAAAGAACAGTGAGTGACTGCTCTTGTGAGAGAATGTGTGTGTGCATTTTCTAAACAAAACCAGCCACAAAACAGTGTGGTTAATACTGAGTCATGGAGTCAAAGTGATATCAGATGCAGCCATTAGGAATCACAGTCCACCCTGAAAGTCCATGTGCTTTCAGCTACAGAGATAAATGGGATTTCTGTGTCATGTCCATTCTATGTGAGGACTTTGTTCAAGGCTGTGCTTCACTCATCTTTCTCAGACTAATACTTTCTCCATTTCCACTGAACATGGTGCAGTTCCTTCCCTGGCTAAAACAACAGTATTTTTCTATCTGAGCCTCATATTTCAGACATAGAAGTGGTAAATATTTCACATATATAATGGAATTGCTGCATTAGCTTATTCTGTTGTCCTTTACATTGTCTGGAATGTGTGTTATAGCAACAAATAGTAAAATATACTGCATGAATCACATAATGAATGGAGGAGCAATTGCACATATGCATTTTAAAAGTGAATATGTCTCAGCCTTCAGAAGTACTCGAATTTCTTCTGTAGGAAAAGTGATAGATATATGTGCCATTAGTAGAGAAGAGATGATTCATAGACTGGCAAGCAGAACGCTGGGCTAGTAACAAGAAAGAAAGATTGTAGGAGATGAAGAGTTGGTGCAAGACTGAGGAGGCAGAGGCCTTCATAATCTGAGGTAAATTAATCTCTGCTTTCTATTTACTGGGTGTTTGCAACCACCATTCACATCACCATTGCTTCTGGCTTTTTGCTGCTCTTCCTATGTGCTAATGCGACAGTGAGTTTTGGTGTAGAGATCCTACAAGCCAACTTTATTAACATGGCTGTTATTTGATGATTTACATACCTCAAATTTAAGGATTTATGTTTGAAAATATTGTAATTTGTGTCTTAGGGCTGAACCCCTTTGCATCTCAACAGTGATCAGGTGAGTTGATGTTGCCCCATGACTGTAGCAAAGGTGAGAAAGCAAATCAAAGAATTGCTACTGTGCCTAAGCCATGCTACAGCTAGGATTTTGTGGATGTTTTTGTCAGGATTTTCTCTACTTCTGATACGCCTGTGCATGAATATATATGTTGTTGAAGAACTTTAGTATTCTTTATATTCACTTGTTACATCCTCAGACAAACTACACTTTCATGGCAGGGAGAAAGAACTAAAAGGAAATGACTCATCTAGAC
The DNA here is from genome assembly GCA_025447755.1 of Corythornis vintsioides. Taxonomy (NCBI): domain Eukaryota; kingdom Metazoa; phylum Chordata; class Aves; order Coraciiformes; family Alcedinidae; genus Corythornis; species Corythornis vintsioides. Next base: position 54,021 of record JAOEGS010015308.1, read on the forward strand.
AACAGCAATAGAATATCTTTTAACATTATTTTCTGTATTTGGTAACAAAATAGCCATAAATAACGCAGTGATGCCAAAGCAGACATTCTCTGAGATGCCTTTAGAAGTATTTAGAAACACAGCTCTAACAGGCGAGGAAAAGAAATTCACCCTTTAAAACATTTGTCTGACAGGTCTCCCCAGTTTGCTGTTGAAGGGAAGTTTGGGAAGAGTACTTTGTAAAACAAGTTTCAGCTCCATGAAAGTGCAGATCTGGTTGCTTTTTGAATTTACTTTTAGAAGGCAGGTGTGATGTACTGGCCCAAGTAATTTTTTTTTTTTTCATAAAAACACTCAAAAGTCTTACATTATTAAGAAACATACATTTGTAATAGGATATACAAATCCTTTCAGATATTGACTTGAAACTTTTGCCTTAAGTACATATTTTGATTCATGTGACCATTTACACAAAGGTTGTGAATATTTTTTTTTTAAGGGTGTATTAGTGTAAGAATTTACACAGGGAATGTTTTGAGTTGAGTTCCCATTTCCCTTTTAGCTAGAGAAACAGGATTGTATCACCAAGATGCTTTTTTTATACACTGTGAGTCAAAAATGGGCAAGACAAGCCTGAAGGGAATAGTTCAGGCTTCACAGAAAGCTGAAATAAATTTATATGTTCATCTGGGCTGCAGTTTAACAACTAGAAGTACAGCAGTCTGTTTGTGTCAGGTTTGCCTAGGAATATGTTATGTGGAAGTGATCTAAGGTTAAGACCAAGATCAATGTCTAGATAGAAGCACCAGCCTGGGCTGAAGGTTAGTGTGATGTTAATGCAGCTATACTGGTTTGGTCCCTGTTACATTTAATCAGTGTTAGTCTGGGTATATCTTTGCACTGTGCTCTACTGGATTAAACCAACTTTTTTTTCTTTTCTTTTCTTTTTTTTTTTTTTTTCCCCAGGAATGTAGTGATATTAATGTTATTTCAGGAGAAGAAATCACAGAATCACAGAATGGTAGGGATTGGAAGGGACCTCTGAAACTCATCGAGTCCAGCACACCTGCCTGAGCCTGTGTGTCTGGAGGAAGAAAAGGCTGTATGAGTGAGTCTTCCCACTCCTTCGAGCACTCTGACTGTGCAGGCCATTGGTGTTTGGGATTTATATGACATTTGCTAGTGAAACAAAAGAAGAAACAATAACTATTATAAAACAGCAGGCAAACACAGAAGTCTGTGATTTAGGAAATTAGGTTCCTGAGCCTTCTGTCTCTCAAATATGTGATCTGAAATAAAATAATTGCTCAGTTTTTCAGTCATGTGTTTCTCTGTAAACACAGGGTACCTAATCTCATCCTCATTTACACACCCACATGGGCACTGTGCAATCCAGAGATTTATAAGCTGCCAAAAGATTACTTTATTAGAATGACAAAAGCAGCTGACTGTAAGTTACATACAAGGCACATACTGCCTAACTTTATATTCATTTTTTCATAGCTCAGCTGAAGTGGTGGCCTTGGATAGATATTCAAATAGAGGAAACTGGGATGGAAGCCTATTTGCTATTTTACAGGTGTAAAAACTCCTGAACCTAAATATGCTTCTATAACAAGTTTGGGGATCTTGCTGGTTTGTGGTTTCTGCTGACTTTCCAGGAACGACACCTAGCTGGGTAAAGGCCAAAGACAAAATACTTCCAGAGTCTTCCTGAGGATTATGAAGTAAAGTTGTTGCTACTCTGTGTCTTCCTAATGCTACATTTCCCATCTTATTATTTTTTTTTTCTATAGGAGCTCATTGCTCAGGTCAGACAGAAGAATGGTGACAGCAGCAGAAGTACCTTGTTCCTGAGTAAGATGGGAAGCAATGGCCCAGCACACCTTGGCCTCTGCTGCTGGATCTTATCTCAGGAGGCAAGAACTCAATTTAATCTCTGTTCCTGCTCACTCAGGCCAATTACTGCTAATTAGTACCAGATGAAAGTATGAAAAGGCAGCATTTTGTGACAACCTCTGGCTAGATAAGAGACACCATTAACAGGTAGGTCACTGACCTGTCATCACAGCAAGAGAAGTTTTAATGAAAATGTTACTTTGAAGTTGTGCTCTAGAGATGAGAATGTCTGTGTACTGCTGCCAGTCCAGGTATCCAGCTTCCATGGTGCAGTGTGTGACACAACACATCCAGGGTGCAGATTGGGTTGTTTGACAGTGATACCTCAAACGTAAGCTAGACATTGAAAAGGTCCCATAGTATTGTGATTTCTGAGAGTTAATAAAGCCCTGAGCAGCTTGGTCTGAAAAGCTTGGTGGGACACTGAGTTTCAAAGTGGACTTTTGACAGGAAATAGTTATGGCTAAATCCCAGAGAAAGGACCACACAATGCTGCTGTACTCAGAAGTGAGGTGACATCTGGCTGTTGCAGGCTATGACTTTTAAGCTTTTTCCTACTTGGGTGGAACAATTATGATGGAAATGGTCCATGAGGGTATGCTCCCATCACAAAATACATCAGTGTTCAAATGTAAATGAGAAGACAAGTTTGTGTTTCTGCTTGACAAAAAAAAAAAAAAAAAAAAAAAAAAGACCACACAGAAAAATAGGACCAGGCAGTTTTATGATAAAGTCCTGCAGATGATACAGAACAAACCACACCTGACTTACAACCTTTTTTTTTTCTTTATTTTTTTTTTTCATTTTGAATAGCCACTTGGTTAGCCACAGGAGAGGATAAGCTAGGTTTGATGATTTGATGATACAGGATTTGCTGAAAAAGAGATGGATTTTGGAACGTAATACAGGGAGGGACATGACAATGACTTGTAGCTGTGGAGGAGGAAAGAGGTAGGAAAGGACTCTGAGTAGAATAAACATGGCTATTGTCTAAAATGTTTAATGATCTGTTTTCCAAGGTTACTACTTGAGCCAAATTCCTCCTACCATTTGCTGTGGAGATTCAGAAAGCTGCAGAAGACAGGTGGACATGAATAAACCCCTAAATCCAACCTCCCTCTGCCCATACGCTCCCATGCAAGGCTCACTGCAGGGTTATTCTGGTAATACCATCAACCCTGCTAACTATGCAGTGGGAAAAGCTGGAGCCCTGTCTAATTCCCTTGGGTGACAAGGCTGTTATCTGCACAGTAAGCTCAGCAGCCCTGGACCAGATGGGGCTATTGTTGGTCCTTGAATGTCATTGCTGCCCTTCCAAACCCCTGGCCAGCCTGGAGCCTGATGATGTGGCAGAGCAGATATACCAGGTAGCAACATGTGGGGGGACAGCTGTGCCGGACCCTGCCAATTTATCCCAAATGATGGACACCCCTTTCACACTGCCTGTGCTAACCTTCACTGTCCTGGTACATATTAAATGTTGTGAGGCTTACAATAGCACCGTAGGCAATGATAACACTTCTTTTCTGTGTCATCCTGGTGGCTTATGCCTGCTGCACTAACTCCTCCATCCCTCTGAGGGAGAGAGGCTTCTGGATATACGAAGCTCTGCTTGTGTTGGGTTTCATCCCTGGATTCATAACCTTCCCAAGTTCCCCTGGGTGCTGGCAAGGAATTGAGTTTACTCTGTGTGCTTTACACATGGAGCCCTTTACTTTTGTTGAGCACTTCTTTGTTGTTCTGGTAATATAAACTAACAGCCTCTTGAACCAGCATCTCTTTATCAGCAGACGAGCATCACAATTCAGAACATCAAGTGCTGCACTTGTGCCCTCAGGAGGGAACATAGAGGGTGGGAAGATCAAGAAGATGAACCAGCCCATATCTCTTTGAAAGGCCAAACAAACACTGAGATGAAGTGAGTGTGTTTATCTAGGGGCTGGGCTTTGCATTCTCAGATCTTGCTGCTGGAAGTGGGAATTGGGCATAGGTGTCTTTTTTCTCTCTTACTGAAAAGATTCAGGATATCATGACATTTGTTATATACATCTGACTGATTGTAAGAAAATTATGTGCTTGGTGTATTTCACAGATAATAAGGAATGAAATCTCACCCTGCCTTCGTGCCACACTGTGGCTCTATGGAGTTCTTTCAATTTAATGAAAAAGGGAAAATAAGTAGGACCCCAGAGATATTAATATAATACCTGTCACATAGCATGTCAGCAGCAGTGGCAGCATGAGAGTGCACAAACCCTGGCCAGTTTTCTACTCCAACCCAGCTGTTAGGTGCTGCCTGTGTATTTCCCTACAGATCCCATTATTGCTGTGCCTGAGAATCTCACTTCAGGCTTTCAGCTAAATGGCAAGTGAAAATCTTAGTTGTTCTGTGTTCCATTTGTACTGCAAATCATATCTCATGTGGGCTACTGCAGGTGGACTAAACCATGCTAAGAGCCGATCCCTTCCATTAACTGTAATCAGAGACTAACCAAAACTAATTCAAGTGTATAGGGTAAACGTCTAAAATTGCACAGTCCCACACTAGTCACATAAATGCACCCGTCATCTACTCAGACTGGTGTGTTTGAAATGTACCATCTCCTGTTCCTGGAAATTGTAAGAATACATTTAGGGCCATTTTTCAGATTTCTTTCATGGTGAGCAGCAAGTTTATGCATACAAGGTTCATCTGGTTGCACCTCCACTTTTCAGCAGGTGAGGCATTATTTAAATAGCTGTTTGTGTGTGTGAGAATATGGTTATCACTGATGTTCTTCTTTCTAACTTGCTGAAGATTCACAACTTGACTTGTTTACAGTGTACCTGATGGGCTGGTAGCTTTCATGTCATCCTCTCTGCACTGAGGACATGCTCTCTTATTTGGAGCTGAAAATACAAAAGCATCATTGATCAAATGGACCGTGCAGCAGGGTCCTGACACTGTATTAAAAACCCAGTGACTTTCTTCAACCATAAAAGAGCAAAAGCCAATTATTGGTCCAAAGGAAATCAATGACAGTATTAAAATTTCATGTTTTTCTAAAAGAAAGAAGGCATGGGAGATTTACTGATTCTCTCAGTACATAAAAATCACTCATCTGCTTAAAAAAATCACTACTGACATTAAAGCATAGGTTCACATTATGATGGAACTGATAACAAAGAAACAGATGAGGAAAGCATGCTGTAAGCTAGTAACAATAGCATTTGAAAAGAATTTGACAGGTTTTGTAATGTTTTAAATTGGAAAGGAAAAATAACTGAAAATAAAACTCTTCAGAGTTTAAAAGATTCCCATGTTGATTTTAAAACAAATTAATATGCTCCAAAAAAGAGCCTTCTGTTTCAAAATTGCAAGATGACAGGCTTTGATTTTTTTTCTTTTCAATTTGAACAGATTGAGCTCCCAATTCATAAAAAGTCAAAATGAAAATGATTTTTTCTGACTGTATCTAAATGGATAGAAAAAAAAAAAAGGTTTAATAGAAAAAGATGGTCAAAGAAAAGTATTATTTTGACTTTATGGCTAAATTCTGAGTGGGAAAATGCTTGGGTGTTTAAAAAAACCTCTGCACAATAAAAAAAAAAAAAAGAAAAAAAAGAAAAAAAAAGATTAGGACTGATATACTGGAACCAAGATTGTTTAGTAACAGACTAAACTGAACTCTGTTAAGGCTGTATGCATTTAAGCCCATAAAGAATGCCTGGAGTGTCAGAAGAAGTTTCAAATTAATTGACATTGTTGAAGTGCCTACTTATTTAGGAAGGTTGTTACTGTCCTGAAATATCTCCCTGTCAGGGGCAGAAGCATACTGCACACCAGTGACATCCCTTGGAATCAGTATGACAGCATCCAGCTTCTGTGAAGTTCTGTGCTCCTAAAACCATTCAATTTTGACAATATGAAGACACTCAAGTATCTCTGAGAATAAATGAAGGTAAATGAGAAATTAGTTTATATGTATTATAGAATCACAGAATAGAATAATAGAATTATTTTGGTTGGAAAAGACCTCCACAATCACCAAGTCTAGCTGTTAATTCAGCACTGCCAGGTGACCACTAAACCATGTCACTCAGCTCCACATTTACACAGCTTTTAAATACCTTCTGGGATGGTCACTCTGCCACTGCCCTGGGCAGACTGTTCAGTGCTTGACAACCCTTTCTGTGAAGAGTTTTTTCCTAATAGTCAATCTAAACTTCCCCTGGTGCAACTTGTGGTAGCTTCTTCTTGTTCTATCACTTGTTACTTGAAGAACAATCCCACTCCCACCTCACTACAACCTCCTTTCAGGCAGTTGGAGAGAGTGAGAAGGTCTCCCTTGAGCCTCCTTTTCTCCAGACTAAGCAACCTTGGTTCCTGCAGCTGCTCCTTGTAAGACTTGTTCTCTAAGACCTTTACAAGTTTTGTTGCCCTTCTCTGGACACGCTCCAGCACCTCAGTGTCCTGCTTGTAGTGAGGGGCCCCAAACTGAACAGAATGTGCCTGGAGGTATGTCTAGAAGCAGACAAGAAAATGGAGTCCTTAGCTACACCAGCCATAGCCCACTGAGAGCAAGAGAAGCACTGGGGCTGTAGTCAGTAGTGTCTATTGATGGTCTGAACCAAATGCTGAGAACATCTCTAAAATGAGGGAAAAGTTCAAGCTCCAGTCTTACAATTTCACACTTTCCAGTGTTATTAATGTTGTACCATTATAGAAGGTCTCTTGGGACTAAGCATGCTGTATCATATATATATTTATCCTTCAGTTCCTCTTGGAGTGCGTTCTCATAAAAAACACAGCATGATGTTTACTTACTATAAACTTGGTTAGTTGAGAATACCAGTTTAATAATACATGGAAATGTAAGCTCAACCTAGATTCTTTAGAAGTTAGATGTAACAACAACAAAAAAAGTGATGTTCTACACTTTACTTCTTTCCTTTGTAGATCTTTAGCCTTACTATGGCATAATATTAAAAACAAACATAAGCTCAACCATATGTGATGGCAAAAACACAGAAATGTCATGTGCTGTGCAGCCAGTCTCCATGAAGTTTGCTCATATCATTGACAAATCATCCACTCTCTCTCTCCATCTCCTGCAAATGCTGAATCTAGCCTTTTTATACTTTGTGATCAGACCTAAAGTTCTGTAATACAGGTAATGGCGCTATTCACATATTTTATACTGGTCTGTTTTTATGTCAGGAATTATTACTTTACTATCACAAGGACACTGGCCATTGCTCATGGTCCAGCTGTTGCATGGATCCATGACAAAACAAGGACCTGAGGACCAAGTTATAGCATAGACATAGCAGGCAGTTGCCTGGTGTAGCAGGTGGTGAAATGACCATTGGCCTCCAGACATGCCCAGCTGAAGCCAAACTGGCTGTGAATGAAACAGAAATTGGTGTGTGGAAGTTTAGAGGATTCAGGGTAACATTTCCAAGACCAGCTGCTTTCACCTCCACCTCTTCTTTGTACCAGACACAGGGGAAGCATCAAGCTGTTCTTCTAGCATTTTCACCAAGATCCCTGTCTGTCTTTCTCCCTTCTTATGACAGGTGTGGCTTTTCCTGGGTACTGCCTTGGTCTGACCTGTGATAATAAGTGCCATTGGGAATTCAGCTGGCTCTTACTGTGACCGGTGAACATTTCATTAATTTCAATGTCATTCTGTATGTACCAAAAGATAATTTATTACCTGTAAAGTTTACTTTCAGGAGGTAATCTTTGTACAGCTTCCTTCCATCCAGATGTTTCATGGCATCACAGAGTTTGGTGGTGTTTGGACACAGAGTCCTCTGCATTTTATGCAAGGCATGGGCCATTGCGTAAACAGCATTCACCACAAACATGATCTTAGATTCTTGCTCATAATTAGAACTGTTGATGGTGAAGTGCTTGTCACAAGCTTTTTTATGTGGCTTTCGATTCTGGAGATTGCACTGGAATTTTTGCTCCCAGAAGTCCTTGAACCAGGGGTTGCGTCTGTTATTGTAAGGGCTGAGGCTTTGGAAATACTTGTCAAATTCTTTAACTGGGTGGGAAGCAAGTTCCAAGGTTATTGCCCCAGAGGCTATATGTTCGTTGCCCTTGACAATACTCTCTTGTGCTCCCCATCCATCACTGGCGATCCAGGTAAAGGAAACGTTGAAGCGGTTGGCAGCTGCAATCAGCTCCCGAGAGTCATCACCTCGCATGAAGAGCACCACCACTCTGGCATTGGGTTTCTGGAGCAGCTCTCTGATCACACCATCATAAGACTTCCTGATGTTGGACCGTCCCACTTTCTCAGAGGTGGCGATGCAGATGTTGCGCAGTCGGGCTTCCTGCTCAAAGGCTTCAATCCCTGTCTCCCCGTAGTCTCCTTCCGAAGCGACCGTCGACACGTAAGTCCAGTTGAAGTACCGTAAGATTTCAGCCATGGCTTTCGCCTGGTAGAAGTCAGGGGGCACTGTCCGTGCAAAATAGTCATAGCGGGTTTTGTCGCTCAGCTTGGCACTGGTGGAGGCATAACTTATCTGGGGGATCTGGAAGAGTCTGAGCAAATTGGCCACCTAGAGAGAAGGGGGAGGACACAGATTTTTAAAGGGTGGTGTTTATAAAACCGAACAGGAAAATCTAGGGAAAGGCATAGACAGTGATTTTTAATGAGTTTTTCTGACAATTACAGAGGATGCTAGAAGTTGATACAGGGTATTGATAACATACATTAATTCCCAGGGTCCTACAGGGACTATAATGAACATTTAATTCCTGTCAAACTGAGTCAGTTTAAACCAACAAAGAATTTGACACAAATGGACAATATAGTTCAGTCCCATTCTACACTCTGTACTAAGGTCTGGAGACTTCCTTGCCTTTCCTGTGTGCAGTGTGATTCATCTTCTCTAAGACTTGTATTTGAAAACTACATATGCTAATAAGACAGAAAATTATCTTTATCAAAATAGCACATATATATATATGTACAGGCCTTTCACAGAGTTTTCTGATCCACTGATTAAAGATCTGAGTCCTCACCTATTTTTACTCTTCTGAACTTCTTTTTCTGAGCTATTTGGGCTGCAGTCTTTCTGAAATGGCCTATTTGTTGCATGATTTGTGTACACCTTAAGTGATATGCAATATCATGTTGACCTACCATAAATTCTAAAAAGTTTAAATAATCTCTAATTGTTCTTCTGTTGTGATTTATGTTGTCCAGTATAGTTTTTTTTTCTTGTTTTCTATTTTTTTTCCCCTATATTGCTATGCCCCTGATAATATATGGAAAGAAATGAATAAAGGTTATAGCTTGGTTTTTTTAAATTTTTTTTTCCCCTGTGATTGCTTCTTCAATAACCAAGGGAAGACTTTGGAGTTCTGCTCTTGGTGAGTGGAAGTTGTATCTAGTAAATGAAATTTAAAGCTGATCTTGGTGTAGTGCCTGATAAAACCATCTGAAAAACAATAGTGTGTTTGAGATTCCTAAGGGAAAGTTATTAAAAATTGCCCAATCAATTATTTCTTCACTTTTTCCCTCAAATGTTTCTCTAACCACAGATTATGTCTCTGAGAATTCAAAGGCACAGGACTGTTTTGAAAAAAAAAAAATATTGTCTACCAAAATAAATTTTAAAGGCTCAAATGTCAGTAGAAAAATAGTCAGACTGGTAAATATAGCCAAAATAATGTTATTGCTTTTCAACAATGTTTATGTCTTGTGATTTTATACATTTAGATTCTGTCTTTTCTTTAATGAAGATACTATATCAGTATCTCTCTGTGGCTTGTCTCCCTTTGTAAACTGGTATAATATCTTGTCTGAGCCAGATAGCTCCCTAACCATACATGCACAGTGTCTTTCACACTTTTAGGGCCTCCTAAAACAGGTCCCACCTAAAACAGGGCGCTTAAGGAGACCCATGTCCTACTGTCTTTCTGGCACCAGAGAAGAGCAGGTGGAATGACCTGGCATCACAGGTCTCTAGGCAGCTGTATCTGGGGAGCTAAAGTATGTCTTCATAAAAGAAACCACTGACAATAGTTTTTATTTACAAGCAAAATAAAGCATCTTCTACACCATTTGGAAGAAGTATCCTGACAAGGAGCTTTGGCTAATAGCCTATGGTTTTGCCTATGGTTGTAGACATGTGTCTGGGAAGTGCTGTGGCTGAACAAGTTACTGTCCCTCAGGAAACAGCTGATGCATCCTTAACCACCCTTCTAGGTGGGAACATGTGTTAAACTGCCCTATACTTGAAATGTGGGATTTAATTTCCATTTTGGTGATTTAAATGAACAGCTTTAAAGCACCAGGTTGGGCCAAGAGCCTTGTTCCGTCACCAAGGAGCAAAGGATGAACTGAATATTGTTAAGCTTTTGTGGCTTTGTAACTTTTGATTACATGCCCACACATCCACATGGTTTGATTCACATGTCCTCACTCAAAAAGAGCATTTTATTTTGGTAATAAGTATGTCCTCCTGTGTAGCTATTCCAGAACATTTCTTGCAGAACCATGTGGGATGGAATTGCTATTCTTGTCTCAGTTTATTCTAGCAGAAATTATTTCACTGGAGCTAAACCATAATAATGATATGCGCACATATCGTTCTGTGTTTTTCTCACAAACTGGCTAAAAAATAACTCCATTTTCTAGCTAAAGCAGTGCTATTCAGTGTGTAGTCAAATCTCCAACTCAAAGAAAGATGCTCCTAACAAATATAACAACCCTCCTATTGTTTTTTTTCTTTTTGTTTGTTTTTAAATGTATTTCTTATAGTCTAAGCAGCAAATATATCCATGCAGGGAACTAGAACTGCACCCCCTTTTTACAAGGGGTCCCTGAGCCTTGGAGATCACTGTACTTCTCACTATACCTCTAGGATCCCTGCACATTGCCTTTGATTCTGCTTCCTGTGCTACAAGGAGAAGAAAGCTTCACATGGCAAAGTTGTTTTCTGTCATGTTCTTCACTGCAAAGATGTCCAGATGGTAGCTTTTTCATAGACCAAAAACTATAACAAAGTCTGATTAGTCATAGAGCATAGAGGTAGAAACCGTGTCCCTGGAAACATTCAAGGTCAGATTGCATGGGGTTCTGAGCAACCTGATCTAATTAGAGATGTCCCTGCTTGCTGCAAGGGGTTGGACTGGTGATCTTTAAAGGTCCCTTCCAATCCAAAGCGTTCTATGATTCTGTGATAATCACCTAATCATCCCTGTGAATTGCAATTGATCATGGAGCTTAGTAAAGTTGTGTCCGTTACTAATTCAGATCAGGACACTCTTCTGGAAATGTTCAAGTCAGGGATTTTCTGCAGTATTATAACATCTTAATTTTAGGGACTAATTCTTCAAAAGAGGTCAGGTCTCAGGTGCTTAGCCAGTTTAAGAATGGTCCCTTTTTCAGCCATTTTCTTGCTCATCTGAACATCTGATTCGGAAAATCAGATACTGATTAAACAAGGAACAGGATAATGTCACAGGTAGCAGGTTCTGCACAAGAGATGATGTCTAAGTCTGTATCTATTCTGCATTCTCAGTGTAGTAGAGAACAGTGCAGTGTGAACTAGAGCTATGTGCACTGGGATTGAACAACCTGAGGCATACTTACACCATAGCTTCATGTTGCCTGGGGATGCATGCTGCAGCTTCAAAATTGCAGTGTAGATCCAGCTTTCACTAAGTGAAATAATCTATTTTGGCAAGGCTCCAGGCAGCAATTTAATCAAGCCATGGTGCATGCAATTAGAATCTGAAATCCATATGTTGACACTTAAAGAGTAGTAGTAGCTTGAGTTTTTTTCTGCTGTCAAAACCAGTTGGTTTTGCAGATACTTCACACCTTTGAAAATAAGTCTTGTTCTTTATATGCAACCTAAACCGACCACTTTGCACCAAAGGATGTTGATATAGTCAGCTTCCAGTGTGATGAGAAGCTTTATTTGCCCTAACAGTGATGGGTTTACTAGTATTCCTGTCCCAAAGTGTCCACTTCCCAAGCAAACCTGACTTTGTTCCAGCTGCCAGGACAATGAGGGATTCATGAGGAGCTGCACAACATGAGCACAGCAGAAAGTCCAGTGTGAGCCACGTCCCTCTGTAAGGACAGAATGCACCAGAAAATCCTGCAAAGAGAGGGGTCAGAGTAGTGCCAGAGGAGACTGGTGTCTCTCTCTTGGGGGGGTGGATGTGGTGCTGGAGCCACATCTGTAATTTCTGCTTCTCTGTGCAGTGAGGAAAGTACAAATATTTGTGGGAGATTGTCAATCTAGTTTATAGCACCTAAAATGTCTAATACCTTTCTGCAAGGAGCAGTGAATTAGGTACAGCTATCAAACATGTGAAGTACATTTCTGGTCATTCAAGCGTCATGATCACAGGTGGGGTCAGGTGGGTAACATCTATATGTCTCAGAAACTCATATCTGGATTTATTGAATCCCATCAAGCACTTTGCCTCTCCTCTGTAGGACTTTCTTTGCTGGCAGTATGATTTATTCTGATGTTTTTGTTTAAATTTTCCCTTCTTAGCAGCCCAGAGGCTGTTGCATGAGTTGTGTGTAGAGGGCTGGGGAGTACAGGAAACACTTTGGGAGAAAAAACAACTCAGAAGTGTTAGAACAGCTGAGGTTTCTCAACACAATACACAAGTGTGTGTCGCACATTTGTTGGACAGAGGAGGCTCCTTGTTAGATGACAGTGCTCTCTGCACTTCTGCAATTTTACCATGTGAGAATCTCATGGCACTTAACACAGTTTAATGAATCTAATTTCTCAGAGCTCCTTTGAGACAGACAAGAGCTCCTGTGGCTGTTTGGAACAGACAGTAAATTAAGCTGCTGAACAGAATGGAATTGATGTAAAGGAGGTTTGTCTCTATTGAGAAACTGAAGAAAAAAACCCATCTCTCTGAGCTGTAATCTGTCCTAATGAAAATTCAGTTACTACCTTTGGTCACCTGAAAAAAGTCTTTCTATTCATAAGGATAAGTTGCTTTTCTATATTACCACAGTGAGACTGTGACAAAGCCATGTCCCAAATATTTTCTAACATTTGCATCATTGCTATAGCACAAATACTGAGCTTTTGCTTTGGTGACTCATAGAATGCCCCAGGTTGGAAGGAATCCCCAAAGGTCATCTAGTCCACCCTCCTGGCAGTAACCAGGGATATCCTCAACTAAGTAAGGTTACTCAGAGTTTCATCAAGCCTGACCTTGACTGCCTCCAGGAATGGGGCCTCCACACTCCAGAAAGTGTCATTTTAGAAAAGCAGGAAAGAAACATTATTTCTGAATGGGCCAGAGTGGTGGTACTAAAGCTAATGTAAAGAATAAATCAGGACTTGTCTCTAGTCAACAGCTTACACTGGCCTTTGTAGCCTCCCCATGGTCTCAGCTCCTGGCTTGTACATTTTATGCTAGGTTGGAACCTCCCTTCATTCAATTTACAGCCATTTTCTTCCATACTCTTGTCATGCTTCTTAGTAAAGACACTTCTTGTAGAGTAAGTTCTGCAGACTCTCCTTCCTGCAATCATTTCTTCATTTATTAAATCTTTCTTTTACTGGGGGACTCAAAGGTGGACATAGTATTCCAGATGTGGTCCAAAGAATAAACAAATAGAAATAATATTTTCCATCTATTTACTTCCATTTTTATGAAGATAATGCCCAGCATACTGTGAACCTACAGTTCTGCCAGATCACACTGTTGGCAATAAATATGAAGGCTACTGAAGAGATGGGCTCCACCATAGCTTTTCTGGTCTTCATGGTTCTCAGGAGGCTCAAACACATGGCTCTCACCTCAAGGACAGTGTGACCCAGTGTAACAGCTTTGTGAGTATTTGGGAGATGGAGATGTCAGTAATACAAATGCAGCTACTCAGCTCGGACCCAAAAAAATACTTCACTCAAAACTGATTTCTTTTTTACTTTCCCTTTATTAAAGGGAAATTAGGAACTTACATTTCTTACTGGTTTGAATTGAAATATGTCTATCATATATGTAGTGGTTAAAGAAATGCTAGGACAAAGGTTGGACTTGATGACCCTGGAGTTCCTTTCCAACCATAATGATTCTGTGATTCTGTGATCATTCTGCCAATCAGGAACATTCTCTCTCCACAGTTCATTTTAAAACTGTGGGTGTTTTCTCTGGGATATTACAGTAAGTATTAATTAGGCAGTCTCTACATGGGGGCTATGTCACCACCTGCAACAGAAAATGAGTGCCCTTTGGCTCCAGCTGGACTTCAAGCTCTGGCCTGAGGAATGCATCAGCAATGTCGACATCCCAGCCCAATCATTAAAGGTCAGTTGCAAGGATCTAATCCAGAAGCAGTGAAGTTATTTTTGAGTCCCTTCCAGGATTGTACTGCTATGTAATCATCCGGCACATGGCAGGATGGAAGCAGTGGTTTCCATCAGCTTTCTCTCTCTTTGGTAAGAGGGCTGTTTAATAGTTAGTGAGTGTTGTTCCTTAACAAAATTGTTTCCAAAAGGTAAGTCAGGAAGAAACAAATAATTACCAAACAAAAATGTCTAGCATTTTTTCTTAGCAGGAGGTGGGGAGAACACAACATTATTTTTAGCCTTGCACTTCTGAAAATTATGGCAATTAAATGGAAAAATATATCTAAATGTTTGCAGTGATCTCAATAACTGTCATATGCAGAGAAGCAGTGTTTAAACAATAATAAAATAATTGCGTCTTTGAAATTAACATCAGAAACAAGGAAGACTTAGAATAACATTTAAGCTTTTTGTGGAGGACCTGGGAATTTCTTTTTTTAAGCATGTCCTACGTAATCAAAAATAAACCAAGAAGAACATGCAAAGAAATGTTGTACTTGGAGATGAGAATTGTTTGGAAACCTATTTTTCTTTTTTCCTTCAGGGGATAGCACAGTGAGCTGCCACATATGCACTCTGCCTCCACACAGCATTAACTGTTGAAGTGAAGTTAAGCTAAGCACTAAGCTGGCACAATGAGAAGAGATCTGTGCAGAAGACCTTGCTTTGCATGAGGAGTGCAGCTCTTCCTTGAGACTTGGTAAATCTGTGAGTGACTCATGTCACATTTGCACATGACGAGAAAAGGGACTAAAATTGGAGTTGATGGTTCTAAAAGCATGAAATGGCTTCTGGAGTTAAAAGAGCTATCATTGATAAATATGGTTATTTGAGACTCATTAACAGATGCATAACGCCTAGTCAGAAGGGACAGAATGAGTGTGCATGATGTCAGGATGGCCCTAATTAGTTCCTATTTTTGGCCAGTTTCTCTTGTAGTTGCATTATTTTCCACTTGTAACATGGTAGGGCTCCTTCCTTATCACTGTGATTTCATGGGTTACTTACCCATCCCTGCAAAATCATATTATTCCCCTTGGCAAAAGGAGAAAATGCTTTTAGGTAGCAGAGGGGGAAGGAGAAAAGAGCTAAAAGAGGGAAAGAGTTTAAAAGAGGCACCAGGAAGTCAGTAAGTGTATGTATAGCTCAAATGCTAGTGGTAGGTGCTCTATCTCACAGATCACATCTTTTGATAAGGTTATGGTTTTGTTGTTTTGGTTTTTTTCCATGTAGTTCTTCTAAGAATTTTGCACTATTGTCAGTGGTTGTGGTTCAAAAGCTATTGTTAAGACTCTGGAAGATGGTTTATCTTAGAAGGAAGAAAATAGATGTGATTAGCTTTCAGGCTCTATGAGACCTGGGCGGACTTGTGTGGCTAAGGAGAAATGACAAACAAGAAAAGACTTCCAGAAAATAAGTACGTATACTGACTCTTATGCCAGATGGTCATGCACTTAGGGGACAGACCTTACCTTTTGTGTCAGCAGTAATGTACCTTTAAACCTTCTCCAGTGGTTTTGATAGAGTTCACTCAAGGCTCAGCAAGGAATTCAAGACAAGACAGCTGGGTACTGGCTTCTATTCTGTCATTTTTTTCTGGATGACTCTCTAAATTGGGAATAACTTTCAAGACCGTGATCTGGAGGTTTTATGGGTTGGTAGCATGAAAGAAATTTTATACAGGGCTAAAGTCCTATATCAGCACGAATATAGCGGATATGTAAATCCAAAGCCCAGCTCACCTAGGGAATGTCTCAATGTTTCAAGGAGTTGACTGCAAGGAATGCCCCCCAGTCTTCATTTTTAGAAGATTAGTTCAGTTTTCAGAAACAGAGAAGAACAAATTCATCACTTCAATAGTCATATTCCTGCTTACATGTGCGTATTCCTGACAGAGTTGACCTAAGTATTTTAAACATGGCATTTGAATTAACTATGCAGGTGCTTCTCTGTGCAAATGAACAGTATTTTTTTCTTATCCTTTTTACAATGTCATTGAACACCTCCAAGGAAAACATATTTGAAATTTCTGTTGTAAAGTAGGAATGGATAATCTGGCTTGAAAAATAAGACCATGAACCCAAAATAAACTCCTCCAAACTTTGGAGAACTCACCTTCTGATCCTATATTCAGCTCAGGTCAGAATTTTATTTCATGTAAACAGCTTTTCTAACATGAGCCATTCCACTGACTGAGAACCCTGGCTTGGGTTTTGAGGGATCAAATGCTGTGCAGATTGGGCTCACTGCTAATTTAAACACAACATCTAAAAACTAATTATCCAGATCATCATTAACGATAATAGCCTAGTCTGACCAGAAAATAATTAGGCATTTTGCATTCTCTTGTTGTTTTTAGTCTCTGCAAAAAGTGCCTATTGCGCATTCTGACTCAGTGGGGAAGGTGTTCGTTGCTGATTTACCAGCAAAACTTTTTTTTCCTTGGTGGAAAGATAATGAAAGAAGCAAAAATCTGACAGCAGGAGCATCACAAAGTGATTTGGCAGACAGCTGTCCAGACGAAAATCCGGAGAGGGAGGATGAAAGGTGAGGAAGAAAAAACATTGCAAAACAATGACAAATTTATAGAAGGGGAAAAAAAAAAGTGCAGAAATAATTTATTGTCTGAAAGGCTCAGAATAGTTCATTTTAAGGCTAAGAAATTGTTCTGTGGACTTTATGATGTTTATAGCTCTCAAGGGAAGAGAAATGCTTAACAGGTCTCCATCTGCATTACGGTTAGACTAGAGACTCTTAGAGATCTTTTTCAACCTTAATGATTCTCTGATTCTGTGATCTGGAAGCACTCTGCATGCAGTTTGAAAGAATGGGGAACTGGGATGGTCTCAGCCTTGTACATATACCCGCTGAAGAGATTTGATGCTCAGCAATGGTGCAATTCCAGCTGTTAGTGGAGCTACTCTGTACAAGTGACTGCCTGTAGTAGTCTTTCCTGGTGTGGCACCAAAGTGCATGGCTTTAATGCTTTAAAATCCTTACGTCTTCAGGCTTGAGTCTGAAATGGCTATTATTCTTGACAAGGATTTTAGTTTGAAACAGAAATCACAACTGTCTATCTTAACAAGATTAGCAGGAGTGATTGGGTTAATGCCATAGTTTCTAGATAATGTGAAATCTAGAGGAAAGCTAGAAAAGGGAGAATGAAGGAAGGCCAACCCAGTTTATGTCAGAGGAAAGTAATCAATTGAATACTACCTTTCTAGATGGAAAAATGCTGAATAAAAAGAAATTAAACGGAACGATTTGTGAACCTATTCCTTATTTTTCTGTAGGACTGTATAAGGAAGATCTCATGTTTGAACAGCTATTGGTAACTATAGGGAAGCTGTATAGATCATAGTATAATATTAGTTATAACTATTGTTTTGTCATCCCTCATAAGTTTTGAAAAGTGGGTGACATACAGATATGCATACACCTATATTGCTTTTTTTTACATGTACTGATTGAGAAAGTCTTTTATCAAGACTTCCAATTCCCATTTGACAGCTACTCCAAACCCAAACTTTTGGAATATGAAGCATCTATACTATTTATATTGAATGTTCACTGCATCCAGCCTGCTGCCTCAGATAAGGGTTTAGTCTTATGACAGAGACCACCAGAAACTGAATTCAAAGGGACAGACAGACGTTGCACCAGACCATTTTAGGAGCGTGGAGTGACTGCCTCAGGTCTTCTGGGAGGGAAGAAAATATCTGTATCAATATGTACCATTGTCCAGATGGTACAGATGCACATAACTGGTGAAGGATATATCCCTTACCTGCTATCTGGTCCACAGTGGGACAAAACCACACTTACAATGAGGCATGACTGAGGTTCTGCTTTGCAGAAACTATTCTCCTGTTGTATGAATAGACATTTGCCCATGTATTCCCTGCTATGAATACCCAGTTAAGCCACACACTCTAACACAGAAGGGAATAAAAGGTAATGTGTTGAAATACTTCTTCTGTCCTCAAGCATATCTTGTGAAAATTGGCCATGTTCCCAAGCTGATGGGATTTAATGCCTTAGCAAGAGCATTAGCCAGTTCCCCAATGTAATTCTGACTAAAATGAGCATTGGTTAAGCTCTTGGACTATTTATGAAACAGGTAAATGAGGTTCTGTGGGCTTTCTGTCACTGATGGTAAGGTCTGTGGATCCTTTGACACTGATGCAGTAATTAGGGCCTGTATTTAGTTTGGAAAAACATCTCATAGTGGTTCAGCACAGTCAAAGCTTGGTGCCTTTGGAAACCTACAGCTGATCATTAGGAAATTCTACATGCAGGGTCTTAGCCTACCTGAACCTGAGCTTAAGACGTTGCTCAATTGTGGTTATGAGTGAAGTGGACTTGTTTATTTAATTTAACTCAAAGTAATGAGTTAAATGTAGATTTGGCAGCTTCAGCAAAGCTAGGGGCATTTTTTCTTTTTGTTAGTGTACACTGACAGTGAAGGGGAACTTCATCTGATGCTGCACTGCCTGGTACTGTAGTACCTGATCCATAGAGGAGAAATGGAGAATTATTGCTAAAAAAGAGGACATAAATATTCTTTCTGTTCATTAAATTGTAAAAAATATTGCTGATGACTTAAAAAATTATTATTAATTTAGAAAAATTGAAAGCCAATAGCAAAAGAAATCTACTTTATATTTAGCCCCTTGCAACTGAAACAAAGCATTCAATAAAGCCCTAGTTGGAAGGATATATGGAGCATTTAACTGACCTGCACCTTTATGCCACTGCAAGCCATTAAATACTCTCCAACAGCCTGCTGAGATCCTATCTGGAACAAATATTGTAAACCCAAAAGCTGCAGATACAATGAGCCAGAAGGAGGGAGCAAGATATACTGAGGGCATCTGTCATCTGTGCTGGACTTCTGACAGTGCTTACCTTGCACTCTGCCAGGTAATGTTTCCTGGCAAAACTGTCTTATTATGCACTATATATGGAAACAAAAGGAAAGACAAATTTAGAATTCATTCAGAAACTGTACTGCCTGTATGGGATATTTGAAGCCTTGCTCACTGAGAACAGCAGAATAATTTTAATTGTCTTTGGGTCACTTAATTAGACACTAAAAACTTGCAATCCTTTTGGTCAGGTGTAATTTCAGTTTCTGGCTAGTATGCGAGTTTTACTTTCAACCTGTAAGTAATAAACGGATTTCTTCTTTCATTTAAATCTCTAGTGCTTAAATGACAAGTGTTATGTGTATACAGCATGGCAGGTATGCATATATTCAGAAATATGGGTGGTACAATTGATGTGAAAGCAAAGATCTGAACTTAGAGTTGTGAAAGTCCCATGAAATAAAAAGTTCAAAATCATTCTAAGACTTTTAGAAGCTTCTGATGCCCTCTGGATACATGATAACTAGAGGAAGTGGACAGCTGGCAGAGGTTTAAACTACATAAATGTTTAAAGGAGTTAATCAAACTAATATAAATTCAGTAAAATTTATGTGCTAGATTGACCCCCCCCAGGGTAAAGTGATTGAGATAAGACTTGTGTTACTGAACAAATAAATGTAAGCTGTGATTCTCTCCTAGAAACTGTAGACAAATGATTCTCACCTGATGTGTCTCCTGTGACTTACCTGTATGGAGACGCTGCTGTAGGAGCCACCTATGACTCCTGCTATGAGTAATGGTAAGTTCTCTTGAATGGCATATGAGCCATCAGGGCACATATACTCTGTTTCATCCACTTTAGTCAAAGATGCCCTGACAAACTCCAAAGATTGTTCTAAGGCATATGTATCCCTGGAACATGTGTCCAAGATATGAACTCCAAGCTTAATTCCTGGCAGCAAGTAGTTGTCTCTGTTGATTTCATCAATGGCAAACAGCATGGCCTCCAAGCGCTGGATACCTCGGTCTTCATTGATTCTCCCACATTCTTCTACACCAGTGCCTTTTTCATTGATTGGGAACAAACCACCTAATACCAGGTCTCCTTCTATCTTAATTTCCTTTCTTACAAAGCTGTGGTCACTTAGGGAAAGAAAAACTCCTTTGGAAAAGAAAGCTAGCGCAAGGACTTGGAGTCTGGTGAACATCTTCATTGGTCCTGTTTTAGCAGCTATAAGAAACATTAGAGGGAGCAAAAGTGCTCTTCAGTCCTTGTGATCCATTGCCAAACTTGAAGTGCTGTCCAACAAGCCAGTGAAGAATAAGCCAACAAGTCTTTCCACTGGACCTCTAAAGAAGAGATGGAAGGAATTAGAAAAGGAAAAAGATGTCAGCTGCTACAAAACTTTTATGAATAAAACATTCAAGAGCAGTGTTATGGGATTACTGGATAGTATAGAAAGTAAGAAACATATTTATCTTCTATTCTTACAGAGCACCTTACTCCATTTTTTCCATAACTGATTACAGGCTAAGCATCTACTGTGACAGCCATATACAAAGACCACAGAAATACTGGGTGATATATTTGATGCTGATCACTGCTCAACAATGTTTTACATTTTGCAAGCACTGAGACCACTTCTGTAATTTTTCTTATACCATCTTCTCTATTTCATCCTCTCTCTTCTAGTCTGAGTCTTATGGACACCAAGACTCCAATTAATCACTGTGTCTCCAGTTGCTTCCAGCATTTCCTTTCTAAATGTTTATTTTATTTAAAAAAAAAAAAATTTTTTTTAAATTGCACTCTACTTACTATTCCTTCAATTATCTGTCACAGTGTTATCTCCTTACTGTTAACTTTGGCTGAATTCAGCATTTGACCTTCAGATCCAATGTCTATTACTACAGTCTACCTGACTTGACTGCCTTTACCAGCCTGCTCACCTGATGCAAGCAAGGAGAGGATGGGATAAACCCCGTGGTGCTTTACCTCTAGTTTTGGGCTGTAAAAAATATTTGAAACACAAGAGAAACCCTGTTTTACCAGGTGGGAAATGAAGGCTGTGCCTGTAATAGAAAAGCAACCAAGTCCATGAAATACCATTTAACTGTTTGCATGCTCCCTGGAACAATTTTGACTCAGGTCAACTAGAGCTATTCTAAATGGTGCCTGGGCATGGGTCATGGACAAGCAGAGACCAGAGACCACTCAAAATAAATAGGTTTTATGTGGTCACAGTTTCAGCCATTTCATGGTAGTTGGCATCACCAACATCACCAACAGAGAACAGGCCAGGGTCCACTTATTAGCACTGCAGTTCTGCAAGGCACTTTTTACTAAGTGACCTAACAAGGGTTGTTATAATGTGGAAAGCCTGGAAGTTGAACCTGGCTCTCCATCAAATGCCTTGATCACAAAATCATCCCTCCTTAAGGCACAAAAATATTCTCTTGCAAGAAAATTAAGTTTGAAAAAAAAAAAGTGACATGAAAGAGAAAACAAGACATGACAAGGAGGAGTCTCATACTTGATGCTTGCTTAGAGCATGAAAATGCTTACGGCTGGACTTGCTTCTCTTTAATGTTATTCACAGTTCAGTGCTCTCTCTGTGTTACTTGGGGAGAAGAGAGCAGTGATGTAAGATATGATTTTACTCTCACTAAGGTCAAGACAGTTTACCAGTGACCTTAAAAGAAGAAAAATCAAGCCTTAGAGTGAAGATCACGTTGTATCAAATTGGTAAGAAAACAGATATACACAAAGTCTATTTATGCAACACAGATGTGTAATTTGTCCATAAACTCCTTGTCAATATCTCTTAAAATAGGAACAAGTGGCTACCTTGATCTCCCAAGTGTGGTAATATTTAATTATATCACTTCAATAATTTATTTCTGTTCTTACATTTTCCTTAACAGCTTATATATTATTATTATTAAAGTTGCAGGGTTATTTATAATTTAGAAATACTTAACACAATGAAATTCTAATAAGCACAATTAAGATTTAACACAATGATGGATGAGCTTTCTTATTGCAAGCCAGTTGTTTATCCTGGTACAATTTCAACATTGCTGTACCAAATTGTGTGAAAGGATAGCATCTAATTCATATTTAGTTCAACATTGTTCTCTCATAAATAAGTAATGTGTCAGATGCACTATTAAAGGTCTTTCTCTGCAGTTCTAGTACTGTGTGTAGTCTGAACTGCAGGCTCTCTCAGCAGTATTTTCTGTTCAGAAATAAGTGATATCTCAATGGAAATCATGCTTCATCATCCCTCAGTGATCTATAAGGAAGCCAGTTTGATGATCACATGTGATTTATTAAGTATACCCAGAAAATATATTTCCTGGTAAAGTTAGGCTTAATGAAGTAACTGTACTCAGGAGCCTTCTCTAAGTGTCAGACTTAGTACATTTTAACAAATATTATTCAAGCATATACAGGGATATCAAATGGTAATACTATCCCATCAAAAATAATTATCAGATAAAAAGGTGGCATTTGTCACTTAAGTAGTTGTATCATTAACAAGTCAGACCGACTTCCATTGTTCTTATCACTAGTCTACTTTGTTCAGTTAAAAACAGGATTGGAATGTGTTTTTCTGTAATGCAATATCCATTGTATTTATTTCTACAGTTTCTGTCATCACTGTAATACAGAAAATATTCATACATTTGTCCTTACAACACTGGTAAAATATTTATTTTCTCTGTTTTACACTAGGAAAAGAAGAGGCACAGCAAGATGAAATGAGATTCTTAGGAGTCTTAAGTTCATATTTTGATTTGCTTGGCACTCACAATCACTATAAAACTTTTAAAAGGTCTTGGATTCCCTTTAGGAACTGAAGAACATGCTTTCAACCATGCTCTGCACCCTCTGGTTCCCACTGAGGCACTGACTCTGAAAAACTTCCTAATCAAGCTGGTCTCCCCTCCAAGCCTGTTCCTGAATAATTTACCTAAGGTCACCAGCACAACCAAGAATCAAATTTTGATCTTTTCCAGTGCTCCTCTGACACCGTAATGATAAACCTCCCTTGTTTCCCATTGCTCCTTGTGGCTTTTATGAAAGTCTTTTATAAGGTCATATGTAAACCAGCCTGTTTTCAAAAGGCTTCAACACTACCAGGAACAACTAACTTTGATGAAGAAAAGGTTTGTAAATGGCATCCTCTGTGAGGTTTTCTAAGACTTGAGATAGGCCTAAAGCAACCGTGGATTTACCCTGAACAGCAAGGAAGCTGTTATCAGTCCTCTGACTCCTTCATAGGTGATGGTTTCTGCAAATGAGATCACCCTCCAACTTGCACCACATCTGTGTCTCAAGGAACTGTGTGCCTCTGATGCATCACAATAAAAGCTATAAAGGTATCAAAAATTGTTTCAGCATTGCACATAAAAAGCATATGTATAAAATGAATGATGCTACAAAGAAAAGTGTTTTTTTCCCTGGAAAGAATGCAAAGTCTTTCTATATTTTATCACTTAAGCTTGTTACTGTGGTCCTGCTGAGGGAAACCATAATCATTCATACCAGAAGTCAAGAAGCTGTCACAAAAGGTGAGGGCTGGCAATAGGTATGACCATTTCTGTTTCTTCCTTGCCACTTTGTGTTGAGAGAGCCAGTTTGAAGGTGTCCAGAGATTTGAGGGGGAGGAGGTGGCTGAAACCCCACCTGAGCTGGAGAGCACAGATGACTCAGCTCCATGATCCCAGTCTACCTGGGGACACACTGCTTGGGAAGGGGTGCCCATGGGTAAGGGCCATCCACCCACACCAATCACCTTAGCCTCTTCACATGGCAGTTCCTGTGAAGCTTTTCACAGAGGCTTTGAAACTGTAGGGAGACAACACACAGACAGAGCCCTGCTTTCCAGGAAAGCGTGATCATCCTATTCCCCGTGTTCAAATCCTTTGTTTACAAACAGTTACCAGAACTCCAGCTTTGGTTATCAGACATGTTTCTCTCCTGCAGACTCAGTAGCCTGTGCACTGCTGCCCACAAGGAGCAGTCACAGTGTCCTGCCAAAGAACAAGGGTGCTGTGCACAGGCAGGTAAGCAGAAGCCTTAATTAATTCTCATTTGTCAGGGGAGGTTTCCCTTTTGGGCTGTGGGGAGGGATGATTCCAGGCTTCTTAGTGGTGGGACTCCTGAGGGAAGCTGTGAGGTGGTCAGAGAGCAGCATCACTATGGTGACACTGAACAGACAGCTTGATGGGAAGAAAGGAAGATATTTTAAAGCAGCTTGCAAAGATGGGCTAGCAACTCAATTTCTCTCCTCTCAGGCCTGCACCTCCCACATTCTTTCTCTGCAGTTTACATAATTCATGACTATATATACAAACATTTTGTATCTATTCCAGGCTGACACAGCCCATATTCCTCCCCTTAACCATGGCAAAGGTAGCCCTGCAGAGTAGAGATTTGCCAATTACTAGCAGAAGTGGTTTCACAACACTGACCAAGACAATTTGGCTTTGCAGTACCCTCTTCTGCTAAAAGCATGGGATATTTGGGACATTTCAAAGTGAAGTACCTGTTGATCAATCTGCAAGTCTTTAATTTTTCATTTGTATTTAATTTTTTATCTCCAGCTACTGGCAGAGTTGTATTGTTCTAGGTGTTCTGTGAATATTAAAAATATGTACACTCCTGCCTTTATAGGCTTTGGATCCCTGGTGGAAATAGATGTAGAGAAGGTTTCTGTCAGCACTTCCCCATGTAAACTTTAACGAGTAGCACTTGATTTGTGGAGCACCTTCTCTTTCCAGCAGCAAAGGTCTACAGAGGAGGGCTACACCTGCTCCTTGGGGACACTGTCAGCATTTCCCTCAGTAAAAGCAACTTGTATTAAATGGCAGATGTCATACTCTTGTCAAAAAAAACCCCTTGATTCTTGGTCTGAATAATCTGTTTTGGTGGACTATTTTTACGGGGACTATTTCTGTTCCTGTAAAAAGTTCACTGCACAAATCCAGTATTTCTTGGTGTTAGTTTGCTTATTTACTAAGAATGTGCTCATGCTTGTTTCAGTGAAAGAAACTAGAATGAGAAAGAGGATGTTTGAGTTTTCTACGTTCAGTATCCCACTGGTATCATCTCCAAAACTAAATCTGTCTTTCATGGCTTTCTTCCAGGGCTATATTCACATGACTGCTCCGGTCTTCTGCAGGCTTTCTGCTTGCAGATCACAGAGTAGCTCCATCTGTGAAACCAGTTCAGAGGTGAATACTTGTGTCCAAGTGTCTTCAGCCTATTTTTCTACATATCAAACTCCAAAAAGAAGTTCAGTTGAATGTTTTATTTAACCAGATGACTTGTAAATTGAATACATTAATGTGTTGTTACATCAGTGATGATTTTGCTTATATACTCCACCATATCAGAACCAATGGTTGGCATTGTCAGTCTATCCAACAGCTGTAGACTACCTTTCCACTTATAAAGATAGAATGGGATAATTTTTTGAGAGTTGAGGCATCTCAGATCTCCTATATTTTTTTCAATATAATTAACTAGCAAATGGGACAAACTATATGACTGGCCTAAAAGTCTGAGTGTTTTCCCCTCAATCCTACCAAGTACCATATCCCAAGTTCCCCCACATTTGCTCCACTTTGCAGCATTTTGCAGGGCTCATCTGTTTACCCAGCTTCCTGAGAAAAGATGCAACATGAGCTGACGTGGGTGCTGGAGAAGATTATGTTTAGTGTTATTGTGGGTGGCTCCCTCTTGGCAGTCATGGATTTGTACTGCATTATTCAGGACTATAATGTGATATTGTGGTGCCTGGAGCCATATGTCAACTTGGTATCACCTACCCTTAGTAAACTTACTTTGGAGGATGATTGTCCTCACTGGAAAGTCACAGAGGAGGTTGCCCACACCTGTGCTCTTGTGGCATATTACAACATTGAAATTAATAGTTCCTTCAACGTATCTGTCTCTAAGGATACCCCACCATAGAGATATCTTTGCCTGAGCCCTTACTGTGCTCTACAAATTATATCATAAGGAAGCAGATTTCTAAAACAAGTCCAATTTTGGCTCAAAATTCTGGCACATCTTTCAAGACTGGCACAAAAAGTTAAATGCCATGTTTTCTTTCTCTCAGGGATCACGGATAACTTGAACAACAGCATCACTCATCCAACACATTTGGCACATTTACACATGCTCTACCAGAACCTGACCTTAATGCATGTTGAGAGGTGCACTGGAGATAAGGTATCTTACTTCATAGGAAAAAAGTAATGGGCAAGCTTGAGTCTCCTTACCAATTCTAATTAGAGATGCTGCCACCTCTGGAAGAGAAATATTTGTAAAGGAACCCAAGCCTTATGGTGACAGATATGTACCAGGTACATAAATTGCTCACATCCTGATTCTGGCTGACTGAAATCTCATGGCTCAGGAAAAAAAAAGAAAAAAAAAAAAAAAAAGGGAAAAGAGGAAAAAGTTGCAGAAAACATAGTGAGATAGAGAAAACAAGAGTATTTCTTTCACAGAAATTAAGAAATTTCTTTTGTAAAATGTTAATCTGGTGCTGACAAATACATTTGCTGAAAGTGAACTAAAGTGCTTTAAATCTCAGTTGCTGGCTGCTACACCTCAGATTTTATTTTTTTTTTTCTTTTCTTGTGAAAAATGACAAAAAACGGCTTCACAGCCAGGTGATTTTGTGCCTTTCATTTCAATTTGTAAGTCCATACATGAAAAACATGAATTAATACAATTACTGCTGCCAGCAGCATGTCAGCACAAGCCATCCAAGTTCATCTTGTGCCTAGCATAATGTGAAGAGTTGAAAAAGACCTAAAAATTTATTGGCAGTTTCTATAAAGAATGACCGATAATGCAAGAGCTAATATGTAATTGTAGAAAGAGACCATGCCTCTTAAAATACAACTTATGTTCCATTACTTTAAAATGAGAAGAAAAAAATCAAAACACTGCATTACTGTTTGTACTGTGTTAGCATCAGCAAGAGATGCTTTATGATTTCTATAATGTCAACATACAACAGATGCCCAGCCCTTTCCTCAGAGATCTATGATATATTAATCCTGTTCCAAAAAAAGAGTTTAAATTATTAATAACACAGGAGAACAGATGCCTTTGACGTGATACTCTTGAAGTTTCTTGATATTAGACTCTATAGATTAGAACAAGACCTATTAATTTAGCCTGGTAAGGAACAAGGGGTTCTTGGAAGTTGCTGGATGTTAATGTGGTGTGCAATATGGGTCTTTGCTAATTGTTAAATTACATGAGTGCATTTGGTACTGGCTGAGTCCTTCTAAAGTGAGTTTGGTCTCAGGTGAGGGAACTGCAATAAGCAGACCACCAGAGCTAGAGATCTGGGTCAGGCCATGCAGTCTCCTAACTCATTAGTTTCTTCCATACTTTGACAATAAGTATATTCAAGTGTATTGAGAAGTCCAGCCATGAGCCTGAGGCTTTGTACCATCTGGACAATTTGTGGTGTAATGATCTTGATGTAATGCAGGGTTAGACCTCTGAAAGTCCCACCACCTTCCCGTCTGTCTTTTTTGGATTAAGCTGAATCCTACTGCTTTTTATCCATCTGCTTGTTTCTTCCAGGCATTGGTGACAGCTGAAAGCACACCAGCAGAGACAGCAACAAACAGACAAGCGCTGTCTGCTTATTGATTGCGTGTTAGTCGACTTTAGTCGCACTATCCCTCTGTGGTCCCAGAAAGACATGGAAAAGTGGGCGTATAAAGATTTCAGGGACAAAGGAGCAGCTGGCTTCTGTGACCTGTGGATGTCACAGCAATTATTCCTGCTAGGTGGTGCAGGGGCACCATTGCCATGCTAAGGTCAGCAATGTCAAATGCTGGGTGAGAGAGATAATGGAGTAAGTGTGGAGTAGTCCTGCACAAAGTGAACTGTGATGTTTTCAGCATCATGTCTTGGGATGAAACTTAGCTAAGAGGAGCTTTAACATTTGTACTTAATGCAAGTGAAGCTTAACTAAGTGAATTTAAAAGTATAGTCCCTCAAGGAGTATCTGTGCATTTAGTCTTTGGACAAAGATTTAACCTTTCCCTCTAACTTGATGCTTAAGCATCTATTTTTTTCTGCCTTCATGGACGTAATTTCTTTCTTGTGCTCATAATCACTTTTCAAACCTCTGCAACATCTGCAGAGCTTTTCTTGGGCCCACATCTCTCCGTGAGTTCCTGCCTGTGGTCCAGCCAAGGTCCTCTGACTGTGCATTTTTGGCTTCCTCCAAAAGGCATCGGTGCAAGCTGCCAGATTTCACTCTCATTGCTGCTCTGCCAAGACATTTCCCTCACACTGCGGCAACAGGGCCAAAATATGGCTGAGCCTCTGCATATGTGGAGGGCAGAGAGTCCTTTCTCACTACTGCTTCTGCTGAGAGCCAATCTGGCTACCAGCACAGACAGCTTCAAAGTTATGCAGGCCTTGCAAAGCAGCTAAGTGTGCACCCTTTCTCTTCCCCATGCATATGTGGGATGACTTTTGCTATCACAGAGACTGCTCGAATGGGGCACAGTCCTAACCTGGATCCGCGAGAAATGGTGTTCAAACCTGGCCTGATGCCCTTGTCATCACTGGTCTGGATAGGAGAAACTGAAATAGTAAATGTGATTGATAACTGTGGGCAAAGCCACCTTCATGGCTCCTTCTTACCCCACTGTCACTTAGTCATAAGTAAAATAAAAGCCTTCCCAGGTTGGTGTTCCCATCCCTGTCTGGTCTGAGCTGTATGTCCCAGTTTGCCACAGCACTACCAAACACTCAGCTGGGGATTTTCCAAGTTAAGATGATTCTTCTCATTTGTCAAGAGGCAATATTTCTCCATCTGACATCTGTGCGTCAGAGCAGGATCTGTTGCCTTGCCCATGGCTGTTAAGTACTGAACTCTTGTCTCATCACCACCTAACATTCACTGATGAGATTCAATCAGCCAAACTGGCATACTTAACATATGGCAACATTTTAGGCACCTTTGACTTCCCCCAGGAAAATCTCCTGCCTATTCTGACTTAGGAAAGGCACAAGATGTCTCTGGAGACCTCCAAAGGCTCAAAATTCTTTCTAATGAAAACTTGGGTGCTTGGTTTAGGTGGATGAGTTCACCTAGCATTTATTATATGAGACCAAGGTAGGTGCCCAATTGCACAAGCAGGGTTTCATCTACCAGTGACATGTTTTGCTGTGTTCTTGATAACAACATAAAAAAATAGAAAGGGTTAAAACAGGGAAATACTGTTTGAGTTTTTAAAGAAAGGAAATATTTTTTTTTAGCAGTGGATTATAGCTTTTGTTTGTTTGTTTTGTTGTTTGTTGTGTTTTGTAGGTTGGTTTATTTTCTTTGTTTGGTTTGTTTGTTTGTTTGTTTGTTTTAAATATAAAAGGATTAAAAATGTAACAACAGTAGTGTCTCTTGAAATGATCCTTTCACCCTCACCAGAGCCCAGATTGGTAACTCTTCCATCACATGAATGTTACCTTCAGGCTACAGCATTCAACGGAGTGTGAAATCACAATTAACAGAGCAAGTGTTTTGTAAGTGAGCAGAGATGGCTGCAAATTACATCCTGCTATTAGCTGATTTTAGAACGCTGTTCTAACCAATGCTGTTGAACAGCTTCATGATTACTGGGCTGTGGCGTGTATTAAAAAAACATTAATAAAACATAATTGATTGTGAATTGTGCTTACTGCCTTTATAGTTTTAATCACAAATGTCACAGAAGTTTTCTGGAAACAAAAGCTGCCCTCAGCTGTCTACAGAAATTGGATTGTTCTGAAAATTTTACTGATCTTGATTTGCAGCTATTGTAAATCAGTAAACTGCTGAAACCTATGGGTTTTGCTGACTTACACATCCTATTTGCATTTTTCTTTCCATTTGTCAAAGAAAGGTAGGAGACTGCTTTGCCTCTACCAGAAAGTACCTCTGGAAGCTTGATGGAAACAATATCCTCAATCTCTCAGACCTGCCATTCACTCGGTTTGCCCTTAGAAGCAGATAACATCACTGCTAGGGAACAAGAGCTGGCAGTTCCTATTTGCTGAGAAACAAGCAACGATACAGAGCTATTCTTAGAAAATGCATTTATTTCTCTCTTTCAGGCCCCACATTATTTTCAAACCTTACTTGTTTTTTCTTACAGGACCCAGTAATGTTTCATTCTGATCCATGACCCTGTGTGGGCTCAGGGAGAAGGTATGCCACAGTAAGTTTATGGTTACATCCTTCAGACTTCAATGGCCTGCTCTGAATTTATGGACCTTACAAAGGCCATTCACAATCAAGCTAATCTGGGACTTCGACACAATTCGGGTAGCAGTCAGTGATGCAAACTACCTGCTCTTATGCATCTGATAGTTGTATGGGGACCTGAAGCTCACTCTCTGCTGAGAATTCCCAAAGAGTTTACCTTCAGGCACTACTTGCATTTACTGAACAAGATGACACTCAACATTACTTATTAGCCAGATTTAGTCAGAAGACTAAACTGCCCAAATTCCCAGGGAAAGATGCTCTGTTATCTGGGCAGGATCTTACCCTAGCTGTAGAGATATTTAAGCTCATATTGTCTCACCCCACAGAGAGGTGGCATAAAGTGATGAATAAAACTCAGGAGTTCTGACTCTGTCTTGCTATGACCACCAGAAATGCTAGTGCTAGGAGTGAAGCAGGATCTAAAATGAGGTAACACAGTATGTGCATTATTTATTGACTTTTTGACAGCCTGTGTCCTGGCAAACAAACTAGTATAAACAATGGGAATAGGTTGCTGAAAAGCATTTCCTGCTAAAGAGCTAACAGTAAGGGATTTTTTAAATAAAAATAAACCCATGGAAGCAATGTTTCTGGAAAGACATATCTTAGTAAGGCAGTAACAAACATGCTTTGTCCTGACCATGGGAGTGACTTCTACTGGTATGAAATGACATATAAGTCAGTCATACCTCAGACTAATTTCTCAGCTTTTTGTAGGTGAAGTTGCATCCTGGAACAAATACCTCATATCTACAGTGAGCCGTTTCTTTTTCCATATCCTCTGTCCAACCCTCAGATCTGGTATAAGCTGTTTGCTTGGCTCCTTCCTCACAGCTCCACAGCAGTGTACATACATGAATATATATTTTTATGTGAAAAGGCAGAACCTCACATTCTCAACATGCTCACTGCCTTCTCTCACTCTAAATGGCCATTGCTATGGCAACATCTGCTTATCTCAAAATTTAGAAAGCCACTGAGTACAAATTATGAAAGAAGAGGTGCAGCAGCGTTCTGTGTAAAGCCATGGCTTGGTGGCCTGCTGAGACTCCAGTCACCAATGGCTCCAGGTCACCCTGGTGACCCTGCCACCTATGGTTTGACACCTTATGCTCAGTGTGGTGAAGGAAATAGCTGTCTCTAATGCTGGCTTTGTCTTTATTCTCTATGCTGGTAGTAAATGGCATTTCAGCCATCTGATTTGTCACAGAACTGAATTCACAGTTTGTCCCTGGTCCTCAGTATTTCTGCCCAAATACTTCCTAGTCTGATAATGCAAGGGTGGAATTCCTTGCTAATGAAGACTAGGAAAGACACAGGCCCTGTTTAGAGTCTCTTGTACAGTACTGGTGTGCTGCATCAAATAGGCAGTAGGTTGCATGTTCAGAACTGATAAAATCAGGAGCTTCTCCTGCTGAGATATTGTTGAGCTGCTTGACAGCTGCTTAACAATTGCTGCTGGACAGTGTGGATGCTAAATATATGCATAGGCTCAGGGGCACTGGAAAAGTTCATTAGGAGAAAATCCAACCTGGACTAGTAAAAATGAAGACTACCTGTCTTCCCAAGTAGTTCCCTGCCTAGGAAAGCAGGCTGTGAATTTACTCTGGGCATAGGCTGCACTGCAGGTTTACTTTAGCTCCATGGACTGTTGCAAGCTGTGGGAACAATTTAAGCTGTCTGTATCTCATAGTCACTGTTCACAAAGCACAGGGATGTGAGACTTTACTGAACTAAGACTTGTTTAGCAATCTGTGGAACCTGGTGTCTCCTGATGGACTTCCTTGGGAAGACATGAGTACATTAGCAGAGAAAATATGAACCTTAATTTGTAAAGGGGTTGTGAACACTGCATGAGCCAGCATCCCACCTTCCTGACATCCTCCTCTGACAGTGGTTAAAGTTGGTGCCTAAAGAAAGTGAGCAAAATTTGATCATGTGCATTGTGCTACTTTCAATGAACAAACTCCCAGTCTCCAATTTTTTACAGATCATGGACTTCCTATGCTGGATGTGATTTCTTTGACTTTATTAAACAGCAATACAAAATTATACATTTTTCCTTTGGGTCCATGAAACTCTTAGCTTCCATCAAATGCCCTTCAGAACTTTGAAATGGGGTTCTGGAGCTTAGCCAGGAGAAAAAAAAATCATGGTAAAAACACACTTCTTTATTTGATCCTTCTTCCTTCCAGCTTCTTCTGGTGTCCTCTCATTCTGGAAACATAATATGCTTGAATGAAAATTAGGGGCAAGAAAACAACTTCCAAGTCTATCCACTGAAGACATATGTTCATATCTAATTTTTAGACACCTCAAGTGAGGTTTCTTTCCACTAAAATGAATGGATAGAGATAGGAACTTCCAAATGACAATTCCTGTCCTGTTTGGGATGACATACTCTTTGCAGGTGCTGCCTCTACTGCGAAAAGTGGGAATTTACTGTGAAAACAACCTTAACTTCATTGCCTCAATCAGAAGCCTAAAGCTAGGCAGGTTAAATCTTACTCCTAACCATTCTCCCTTCATCTTTCACTGGGGCCAGTCAGAGAGTTTTGATTAAGGAAGAGTTAAAGCTGTTTTACGTGGCTATTTGTGAAAAGGTTTATTATTTCTTGGAAGGTACAGTTGACATTAGGGTTGTACTCCCCTCTCACTCCAGGAGAAGTTATATCAGATTTATTTTGGGAGGGTCAGGGCTGAATATTCTTCCTGTGTGGCCTGTGTGCCTTGTAATAACAAGCTTTCTTGTTATTACAGTTCTCATTGCAATTTAAGGTTAATGCTTTTATCCTAAATTTCACTGAGGCCAGCATGAATGAATAATAATCCTGAAAAGAATTCAGGAAATGGCCAAGAGTCACTACTTGTATTTGTTAACAAAACAACCAGAGGTGAGGATTTCATTGTTTTTTCGCTTGCATTTTCTGGCTTTGGGGTGAAGCTCCATGTCTTCCAACATTTCTAGCAGAGCTGTCCATTAAGCGGTGGGCACACAATGAATGCCATTCTGTGATAATTACTCTAAATTCTTTTGATGAACATTGATTGAAAAATGTGATCTGAGAAACCACAAGGCCAGGTGCATGCCATGAGAGTAGGTTAGGAAATGTACATGCCAGATTGTGATCCAGGCTGCATTCCTCTCAAGGAATTTTTCTAGATCCACAGGTCATTTAATGGTGCAGGAAGATGACAGAGAAGAGCAATCTGCTGATCATCTGTTCTTCTCAAAATGCGGTTGCATGAAGAGTAACAGGTGGGAGGAGACTTGTTCTGTGTTGTTACCACTGTGCCAGCCCCATGGTTCTCAAAGGAGAAGGATCCTACATTGTGGGTGATGAACTGCAGAGGTGTTTTGAGAAATGAGAAATTAGGAGCAAATGGCAGATCTGGAAGTGTCTGGAAGTTGCTCAGGGAGAGGTCAGACCATTGCTGACCCTGGGGATAAATTCTAGGGGTTTCATTGTAACACATGGCCAGAAGGGAATTGTTGAACAAAACCATAAATATGAAAGAATTGAGGGGAAATGTTAAAATTCATTTTCTAGGGCAGAATGGTAAGCTTTGATAAAATTCTAGACCTTTAAGCTACACGATGGTTTGCTGGGATAAGAACTGCAGTTCATGGTGTTCTAAATTAAATGACTTTATGCTCTTTTAGGATCATCACACTTAATTTGGTGACAAACTGTGAATTCAGTCCCAGCTGGCTCAGTCCCAGCTGCCTGGCCACAGAGGGTGCCAGCACACTTTTTCACAAAAAGGCAAAATTCATATGGCCAAAATCCTTCACATTTTCAGGGACAAAAAATAACCATGCAAAGCTGTGGAGTCCTGTGATAGCAGGTGGCAGGATGTCAAATGGAAAATCCTGGGGTGTATCTTCAATATAAAATGAAAACAATACTTCAATAACTGCCTACATTTGCTTTATCACAGGCTGTGTGCTTTCAGTACATCCTAGTGGGTTGCAAAACATTTGCATCTGCAATATGAAGGCATCTGACACAGAAGTAACAAGTGCCAGATATGGTCAGTCATCCTGACTTAAGGATTTCTTGCTGACTTGGATAAGCTATTGAATGCTTTCAGTGTGCCCTGCCTGCAGCTTTCCTCTATAAAACAAAGATGCAAGGTGCAAAATCAGGGTTTACTGAAGTAAGAGCCAAATTTCCACTGATTTCATGCAAACCCTGGCTATCCCCAGATGACATTTGATTCTCAGCTTTTGTGGTTTTCTTCTGATGTGTGCAGCCAGGGCATGTTACCTTTTCCAAGGCAGTTACATTGTCTAGTGGTTTCCAGCTGATGCAGTATAGGTTACAACAGTGATCAAGCCTATCTGAGCAAGTGGTCTTATTGAAACTCTCTTTTCCTATGGCTTTCTGCAGTGTCTGCTGTTCTGGCTTAGCTCACTCTTCAGCCTTTTTCAGCAGGATTTAAATCTTGTTCTCCATTTGTTTAGTCAGACACCCTCCTTTCCTCAAAAGGGAAATTGTAACATATTAGTGTCTTTGAGGTCTGTATTTTATACAGTTTTGTTGAAACTGGCTAGCATTCAAACTTTATAGGAATTGACAGTTAATGTAATTGCATAAGTCCTATTTCCTTAGGAAACCAACCTTCAAAAGACCAGAGCATGCTATGAGCACTCCTCGATCCTTGTGATGTCCCAAGCTCTAATGTTTAAATCTCTCCTACTGTTATGTAAGCCAATAGCACAGCTTTACTGCTGGTATTAGTCAGTTATAGGATGTAATTCATCTAATATATTTTAGACTTTGGGATAGGATGAACTAAATTGCACTCAGCTGTATATGTTTTTCTCCACTAACAGCAAAGAGGGCCTGTGGAGTTGGACAATGGAGTTTTCTGCATTGAGTGAACTCTTCAGACTCCCATTTAGTCAGTGAGGTTAGCACAGCTAAAAGAGGTCAGCACACAATTCATTTCACCAAACAGAGGCATCTATTTTAGGTTGAATCACACCCTACACTCTATATTGATGAAATCCACATTAAGTCAGTTCACATGCAGACATCTACAACAAAGATGTCTAGATAAGATGGATTCCCCTTCATGCACTCAGCTTTTTGATATAGCTAAACACCGGTGACTCTGTCACATTACTGTCAAACTCCTTTGTGCCTTAGTACCAAAAAGTACCCCTCTGTGAGTAGGAGCAATACCAATATGAAACAGGAAGAACTCATGATTTGTAAATCCATTCTCTCTATGGGTAGTGTTTCAGTTTCATTCTGGAATCAATGATTTGCCACATTTGAGCTGTTTTCTTGATCAAGCCCTGAGGATAAATTGGTTTTTGCAATGCATTCCTCTCTTTTCTATGGCTAATGCTAGTTTATTCTCCTTCAAATCTTATGCAAAGCTTTTACAGGAGAATACAACTGTGATATGCTCTTCAGCTTTTTTTGGTTGTTTGTTTTTGGTTTTTAAATATGAATAAACCAGAATAAACTGGAAGATTGTCAACGTCTGTTGCAGATTATCTGTGCTCCAACTCTACTCAGGAAAATGCAAAGTCGATTAAAGCCCTCCAAGTGTAATAAATATGGTTTTTGATTCTGTCAGCATGGCTAAAGATGAAAGCTAATGGCAAATCCATAATACAGTCATACAGATCAAATAATCTATCAATCTATAAGCTTGCATTCATGACAAATAAATACTCATTATCTTTACAGTGTGCCCCAGTTAATCCAGCAAAAAATTTGTAAGTTAATTTGGTTCTCTGTAGTTGGGATGTTTGTATGTAGGAAGTTAGCTGCTTATAATAGGATTGAAAATGCCAGAAGTTCCATTTCTTCAGTCCGTGATCTGTTCCCTTCATTGATTACTGCTCTGCTCAGTCCCTCAACAGCTCTGGCATAACCCACTCCTGGTTCCCAGTTCCTAAAGAAGCTAGGAGTCTCTTTCTCCCAAGTTATTTGCACACTGCAGGACACTTTAGATGCCCATAGCATTGCAGTGGTATGGGTGGTTTTTTTTTTTTGCTTTCATTCTACTTAACTGTGCTGACAATGGAGAAGATATTCTTTCATGGTCAGACCTACCATGGCTGGCTGGTGAGAAGAATAGCAGTAAAATCCAGGCTTTGCCTGTGTGCTTTACATGGATAAGATGGTCCCAAGCAGACACAGTGAAGCAGTGCAGCCTCCTTCTCTATCACATGGGATTATTCTGGATGGCACTAGAAGTGCTAATAGGCTCAAGTGTTTCCAGGGAGGACAGACTCTTTAAAGGCTTCAGCTAGTGGTCTTTTAAGGTTTTCCTGAGTATGTGTAAGCAGTGATTATGTTTAAGGTCTGTTAACTGCCCAGCTTCAGGATATTCTCAGAGGTTTAGTACAAGTTGCAACCAAATGACTCCTGTTCACTCTCAGTGTCCTGCTTCAAAGCATAAGCAACTGCAATTGCTTTTCAAATAAAAGCTTGCTAGAATTTTTTTAAATGGAAAAGCAGTCCTTCCATCTACATTTGTACCTCTTACATGATTCCTGGATGAAATCTTCTCACCTTCAGCACACCTAACTCTCAGTTCACCTTAACCTGAGTCTCAAGCAGGCCAGACTCTACATTTCCATTCAACTAGCACTCAATAGAGACATATGATGGTAAATGTTTGACAAACTTATCAACAGGCACCACTGAAGGGTCCCTTTTACTAAGACAAAATATGTACATTTTTCAATGTGAATTCAAAAATTTGTGTAAGTTGCTAAATATGTTAGTCAAACAAGATCTTTAACTGGATCTACTGGGTCATTGAGTCAGGAGCATTATAGACATGAACTATGAGCTCTCATACCCACAGACAGTTTTGAGATAGGATTGTAATAATGGGGAATAAAACACTGTGCAATGCAATGGCCAAATTAAATACTAGTGAAAGAAACTCCATTTGTATCATCATTATCTCATTGATGGGTCTGGATCATTGTCAACATCAAAACCTTTTTGTTCTCTTGTTTCATTTATTCAGAATTAATAATTCATCCCGAATGAATATTTTGTACTTAATTTCAATCTTAGGATCTTATTTAGAACCACTTAAGATCTTAAAATATGACTGTAATATAAGAAGTCATAGAAATATAGTACAAAGATCCACAATTTTTCAAGTGGAAAAATTAAATTATTCCTCCCTTTCTTATTTGATGGATCTGGTACAAAGCATATTGCATTTGAATAGGTGCAGTTGAAAGTCAGAGAGATACCTGTCATGTCAAGCTGGATCTTGTACTTGAGTATATGGACACACCTGCATTCAGTATTGAGAGCAGTAATTTACCTGACACATATGCAAATGAGCCAATTAATTTTGCCAGATGCATACCATATGTGGCTAGGTCATCATTGTAAAAATTGAGTAAAGGAACACACAGATCTGCAAACTGAGTACGTGGATGATATTAATATGATTATTAGAGATCCATATATGCACACCAATTAATTATTTTCATTTCAGATAGAAGGTGCAAACTTTCTACATTGTTACTTAAAGGTCAGCAGGACTAATCTATTATTTTGTTGTTCCAAGTTGAGCAATGGAGAAGAAAACTAATCAGTTGGCCAACACAGAGACTCAGAGCTTCAATGCTTTCAGCTGGTAAACCTGCTGTTTCACAGAACCCATTTTCAGTTCCTAGATCTGCTGCTCAAATCAATGTTCTGATACTTGATTGGAAGCAATACAGTTCCAGACAGGGTAAGCAATTCATAAAATTTCCATCAACCTAAGAGTAGCAATGAGAATATATATGTATGTGTCCATGTGGGCTTTCTAGCTGCTTTCAACATTCAGGAATCAATTATGGGGAGCATTAGCTGTGCCTCAGTGCATGACATGAGTCTAAAGCAATGGCATGATCTTCATTCAGGGACTGTTGGTATCCCAGATGGCTCAGCAATGCGACAGGGAAGTAAACCTGCAACACACCTCATTTTCCTTACGCTTGGAAAGATGTTTTTCATGGAGTTGTGAACAGCTCCTTCCTTTTTGGTAGATGAACTAATAAACAAGAGTATTTTCTACTTCTCCACCACATACAAATCCCCTTTTCACTGATGGTAAGTGCCATCTCTGTATTATACCAATGAGAAGCTGTGGAGAAAACAAAATGTGGTGTGAATCAATAGCAGATAAAACAAAAGCCACTTCTTTCCCAGTGGCAGGATCTAGCTCTCAGAGATCATCAGTGTCTAAGAGCAATGAAGAGAGTAAGAAGCTAGAAGCAGTGGGGTATTACCATGAGTGTAGCCCAGTCCATATACAAGAAGAAATGGTTCCTGTCATAAGATGGATATGGCTGCAAAAAGTAAACAATATTTAGGATATAAACATTCTTTTTCTGGACTGCATTGTCCTAAACTTATTTTTTTTTCTCCTGAAAAACTTTAACTGAGTTCCCTTTTCACTTTAAAAATGTTGCCTCACTTAAACTGTTCCACTATGGCAACAGCATTAACCCTTTACAAAGTTATTTGTTCATAAAGATGATGAGTTTCAATGTGACTGCATAGCAGCAGAATATAATATGAATATGAAATACTGACTAGTAGCAGAACCAAGAGAAAATAATTCTACAACATTGTATCAGAAGCACAGAAAATGCCCCGAGTATTCTTATTTGTTTATGAGGAGAAAATCCTGTCATTTTCTATGAAGGTGTCCTGCAGCACTTTTTGACTTTATGACAGTCTCTAATTTAAAGACTGACTTCCCTAAGCCTCTTAGGAAAACTCATGTACACCCCATATTTCCTGCAGTGAACTCATTAAAGCCCATGAGAATTTTTTTATTGGCTTTGGGGTCACAATACAATATTCAAAATCCCTTTCCATTTATTGGAAGGGTTCTAGTCTAGTAAGTAAAACAATGCACTGAAACTTGGTTCCAGTCTCATCTCATCACAACTTCTTTGTGCCTTTATGAAATAGAGGTAACATTACTTGATGACCTTGTGCTCACATTCTAATAATTAACACTTGTAATGTGCTATAAACTTATCCAGTGAATGGTAGTCTACTAAAATGAGTACACTCTGCTGTTGTTCTTTACATGGAGGTAAGTTAGGTGTGCCTCTGGTGGCAGCAGAAATTGGGCCCCATTGGGTAGCAACATTAATCCCACCTTTTCCAGGCATCAATCTGATTTCATTCAGCTGGCAACATGCCTCAGATCAAACTTCAGCACTGTGACATATTTTAAAAGGAATGATTTATTTTCTGGGTTGTGACAGGGTATGTTGGTAGGTTGAACAAGAACTCAGAGTACACACTGGTAAAACAGGAGATACTCTCAAAAAAAATTACATCACCTGCATCCTCTGAACAGATTAATAGAAAAAAAAATTAAATAACAGCATGCAGGTTCATCTGTCCTGCAAGCATGTAGAGAAAAAGTCATAAGTTAGCCATCTTCCCAGGGCTCCCTCTTCTTTCTGGGCACATGCAATTGCCTTAGGAAAATCCTGTGGGATTTTCAGAGCACCTGGGTCTGGCTCCTACTCCAAAGTGCTTTCTGGAGAGTCTTTCTAATGAATGTGGGGGAGTGCAGCATGGACAGCTGAAATATGAGCGAGTCAATAACCTCTACTGAGTTGAATCTAAATTTCCCTGGGATAGAGCCACTGGCATAGATGGACAGCACGTGGGCAGTGGTGCCTGGCAGGATGACACTACCTTCTGAAGCCAGCCTTCATTTTGCAGCTATAAGCAGGATGATTCTGGGAAGTCCTCCTCACTGTACTGAAAAAAACCCACCTATAGCTCAGGTTGCAGCCCACAGTGTGTTGGAGGATCTGGACATTAAGGAAGCTCTCTCCCCAAACAACATTTAGTCTGTGACTTCATATCATGTCAAACATCAATAAAATCTCAGGACATGCCATTCAGGCAAACACAACTTATTATCTATATTAATTATTAATAGATTTCAATTTTACTTAATAATTCACTTATATCTATGCTCACACTACTGTCCCCTTAGTCCAAGACTTACACTCAAAGGACTACTATAAATACATTTAATACTTCCACAAATGCAAATATTTTGTTTGTTTGTTTTTTGATGTTTATTTGCTTGACTGGAGCATTCCACTTGAGCCTCATACCACAGTTAGTTACAACAGATTGCAAAGTAGGATTCATGCCTGGGTAAAGATAGTTTGCTTGCTTTACAACACCAAGATAAATGCTGATCTGAAGCACCATCATGAGGTCAATCAGGTCTAAGATATTAAACACTGAAAGACTTACAATTCCATTTTGACAGTCCCCGGCTCCTCCTCCCCTTTCCCCCTAGCAGTAAGACTCATTTAAAGCTTTAAAATATGGGAAGCAGTAAAGGAGTCATTAATTTTACTTACACAACAGCATTCGCACTTGTAAGGTTTTGACAGCTTCACTAAACCCAAAGGAATTCAGATAGCTAGAGCAAATGAATGCGTACCAATACTCATATTGAAAGGGGGTAGTTTTCAGGGCTGAGCCCACATATTTTCTTCCTGCAGGAAGCTGACAGTGATGAGAGTATGTAGGATGTTTTACTAACACATTCACGTGATGCTACTTAATTTTTTTTTCTTCCTGTTCAGCATATTCACTTTGTATTTCTGAAATCAATAGAACTGCAGCAAGTCAACAGATTATTTCAATATTTCTCAGGATGCTCTGCCCTTACCACCATACTTTGTAACTATTGTTTTTGATAAGGCAAATAGACTCCTTACATGCTATATATGCTACTTTGAAAGTTCAGTTGTTGACTGTGACTTTTGGGGGAGAAATACAATTGCAGAAAGCTAAATATATATGTATGGAACTGAATGCTTTTGGAAACAAAATGCAATTTTATTTTTTTTATCACTGTCATGATTTTGGATGGCAAATGGAAAATTTGCAATGAATTTATAATAGGCCATTGCATTTCCTTCTGAGGCAGAAGGAATGTACTTAGTTCTTCGGAAGGGAAGACTGATGAAGGCAGGCAAGCTGCAGAATAAAAAGAATTAAGTGGTAGCCACTTGCTGATCATTGTTGTGCTATCTGTCCATTATCTGTCTGGCTGTAGGTAATCAATACTGCATGAATTCATATAAACACTATTATTCAAACTCACAGATGGGATGATAGGAGTTGCTTGACAGATCTTACCCAGGAAACTTGGATGTAATTGAGCCCGTTGCTGTGTTGATTCTCCTCGAGCAAAATCCTCTACCTGTGCAGGAATATTTTAAGACCTCACTAAATTTGAAATGGTGACAGTGTTAGGGATTTTTGCTTATTTGTTTTTTGTATCATTATTGGGTCTCTACAATAACAGATGGTGAAATCTCTCCTGAGTAAGCCAAATGCCAGTGCTTTTTCTTACAGGATGTCACACAAAAGGCACTAACAGCTCTGCTCCCATTAGTATAAGAAACTGATGAGCCTGCTCCAACGCCTTTTAAAGTTCCTGGGTGTCTTTGGATCAGCACCTTGACACATTAGAATGAGGCAGGCAATCTGCTTTAAACACTTCATTATTATTCCCGGAGTTTCTGTTGGACATGCTCTTAAACAAGCTAATAGTCTCTCTTTAAACAACACACTCTTTTACAGGCTCTTTACACAGGCTCTTTTATGCATAGGTGTATGACCAGAGCAGTTTGCAGGTAGGTTTAAAACACCCATTTGCTTTTCTTCTTGAATAAGACCTGTTTCTAAGATGGGCAGTGCTGTTGGTTTGCATTTGCTGGTAGCAAACAACTGCAGTTATTTTTGACAGAGATTAGATCTTGACCAGGCTTTTCTTTCCTGTGCCATGTTGAAGGAACATGACTTATTAGTTACAAAGGGATATTCTGAGCTATTTCATACTCCTAGAGCTGTCCTAATTGACTCTTTTCTTTCATCATAGGATCATAGAATGGTAGGGTTTGGAAGGAATATCTAAAGATCATCATGTCCAATGCCCCTGCCAGTGCAGCCCACACAAGAACAGATCCAGTGGGTCTTGAAAGTCTCCAGAGAAGACTCCACAACCTCCCCGGGGAAGCCTGTTCCAGGTTCTGTCACCCTCACAGGAAAGAAGTTTTTCCTCTTGAGGTGGAACTTCCCATGTTTCACCTGCTGCCGTTACCTCTCATTCTATAACTGAAAGATGCCTATAAGTCCCATATTCCTCACTGGTGATATGAGACAAGTTGAAGTCCTTCTATCACAATGATGGGCCATGAGGGTAAGTTCTAGTATAAAGTCCATAAATTCAGACTGTCATCTATTTATATCTACCTATACTTCATGGTAAAATACTTATTTTCAAGCATACATATCTATTTACAATCACTAATTTAATTAGAATACTTTTTGATTTATGGATTAAAAGTATTTGGAAGATACATTGCTCAAAACACAACTGTGAAATGAATTAAGAATATATAGTTATTACAAAATTGTAAAAGTTAGAAGCATTTGGCTGATAACTGGCATGGGTGGGGAATGAGTGGACAATCATGTTCGAGAAACAGCTGAAACAAAAGTCTTAAGTCATTGGTTCTTTGATCACAGTGCTCAATGTGTCACTGCACCTGCACAGAGCAAAAATCAGGAGCCCTAGAAGCCAGACTGGTGACACAATGAGCAGGAGGGGCCTGTAGCTGGTGCAGAGGGACAAGATGAGTTAGTCCCAAGATGCCTTCCTTAGAAGTGTAGGGAAGTGGATGGAGACACTTTGCATCCTTGTAGTCCATTGACATTGATCCCTCTCTGCATGTATTCTCCCCCAAAAGCTTGCTTGTATTTCACTTGCTTTTTCTCAGGTTCCATCAGAGGAGGAAGAACTGATGGTGGTCCCCAGAGACAAAATGGGGTTGTTAGACCTCTGGTCTGAATATATCCCCATCTGTGGGCCAGGTTTGAGTCTTTCCTTTACATTAAAGAAAAAGGCAGATAAATATTTCTCTTCACCTCCCTGGTTCCTCAGATGAGATACCTGAATTTGTGACAAATATTGTAGCATTATGCAAGTATAACCAGGAGTCCTGACAAAGCAAAACACTCACTGCAGTAGACTTTATGCACATGCCAAGAGGGACTGCTTACCTCTTTATCTCTGGGACTGCCTGTGTTGTGTAACAGTTGATAGCTGGCAATGGACACTGAGTGACAGAGCAGCAACAGGGGCTAGCTATCTGCAAACCTGAAATGACCCTAGTTATGTACAGATGTCCATGGTTTGGTGCTTTCATTACTCCAGGCCACTGTTCTTCAGCAGGATAAATCCCTGAATTTATTCACTTTGGCACTTTTCTTGAGAGAGGAGACAGATAGCAGAGGAGCAGAGGAAAGAAGAAGATTCATATGAAATACCTTAAAGGAGAGTAAATGTTTTTGACTGCTGCCTGTGGAGTTTTCATATTTATTGGGAAGGAGATCATGCCCAGCAATTGTCATTGCCTACCAAAGAAAAGCTGCATCCGTTTGAAGGTACATATTGTGTCAAAGCTCACTGTCTCTCAGAGGTGACATGTGACAGCTGAAATCATTTGGTATGCTCCAGTTAAAGGAGTTGAGGACCAAATTCCCAGAGGCTGTGGACAGTTTCTGTACATAAAAATCTCTTTGAGTCTAAAGGGGATTTTTCAAAAGCATTCAAAATCTGTTTTACCTGCTCTCATAGAGTTAATTCTGCATTCTTGTGATCTCCCAAATAGCCATTCCCTATGTCTGATCCAGCTTGTCTGCAACCATCTTAGCAAATAGGATGGGTCATGGACCATTCTCTGGTCCAGATAGTACCTTCCAGCAGGACAGTCACATCCCAAGGGTTTGTTGTGAATGCTGCTGGGACTGATACAGTCCTCAGCCACTTCCCAGGACTTGTCTTGGCAGAGTTATCTTAGCCAAAACTCAAGGGCTGGGTACTGTATTATAATTTTGTGACATGGATTATCATGTTCTGGTGTCTGACACTGTTTAAGAGCTGTAGTTGCAACGTTTAAGCTGCTGTGCAATGAATAAGGATGATCAGAAGTGTGCACAGTCCTTCAGGTGAGGAGCTGTACATTAGTGTCAACAGCTATGTCTAGTCCAACAATTGAAATGCTCAGGCAATGAAATCATTAGGCCCATAGT
The DNA here is from genome assembly GCA_025447755.1 of Corythornis vintsioides. NCBI lineage: Eukaryota > Metazoa > Chordata > Aves > Coraciiformes > Alcedinidae > Corythornis > Corythornis vintsioides. Next base: position 98,553 of record JAOEGS010015308.1, read on the forward strand.
GGTGTGCACCCATACAGCTAACCTCTCTCAGCCCCTAAATCAGGGTGTCCACACTGAAAATGTATATGGTGAATATTCCCCACTATTCACTTATTTAGCTGAGTAAAAGGAAAGCTGAAGTTTTTGACAACTGTCTGTAGACACCTCATGGGGCTGAGTACTCAGGAAGGAAGAAAATAAAAGACATTTCTGGAACAAGAACAAATTACTAGAACCTGAATAAATAGCAGAAATTATGAAGAAGTTTCTAAAAACAGTGGAATGAAATTTGGGGAGAAAAAAAGGAGAAGAGGGAGTTTAAGAAATCTATAGAAGGGATTATATGACCTGATGGCTCATGACAGCAGAAATTGAACTCAATGACCAAAGAGGTTCCTTCAAGTCCTATCTCTGATTATCTGAAAAGTATCTAAGGACATCATGTCCCATTGATCTGCAGTGACAGAGAAGGTGGAGACTGAGTCTCAGTCTCTCCAGAGCTAAATGCAGGGTGATGTCTTTGAGCAACAGTCCTGCCATTCTATATAACAACAGCAGAAGAGCCAGCCCAGGAGTAGCTTCTGAAGACACACACACAGTCACTTGATATAACACAGATGGACTATATATATAAATGGAAAAAGAATGGACTGAGAGAGTTATTTACATTAATCTGTATTAGCTGTGTCTTTTGTCCTGGGTATACTGTAAGCATTAGAAATAAATAGGCAGATATTTGGATACAAATTTTAAATCCATCAGATCTCAAATTCAAGAGCTTTTGTATCCAAATGGCTGCTTCATGCCCTAAATTCTCTGAGTTGTGCTTAATTCTTGCAGCACATAAGGCACGTAAAAACCACCCACCTGCTACTTCAGAGCCATTTTTCTTCATCTAAATGAAATTTCTTTAGTTCCATTCATCTTTACAGCTCATTCAACAGGTCCCTCTGCAGCAGTGAAGGGAAGCATGCTTCAGTGTGCTAATCCAGTTCGGAGATGGATTAATTGACTCACAGGCCCCTCTGATCAGTAGCCAGATGTCTCTCCCCAGCTGGCAAGCCTTACTAATTTCCTTGTTGCTGTTGTTGTTAATTCTGGGTTTCCAGCCAGTGGGGCCCCTTCTCCACTCAATCAAGGGCAACATGCCCTCTGCTGACATTTTGTATTCTTTGGGCTGCTTTCCCTTGGGCAAAGATATTCATCTGTAAAACTCCCTTCCTGGCTCTTTGTCATCTGGCTTGTGGCTCCTGGAGAGAAATATGGTGCTGTTGCACTAGAATGTCTGGCATGTTGGGCCACCGTGGGGCAGTGCTGGGCACGGTCAGGGTGGGTGATGGGAGCATATGGGTCCTGCAGTGCTAGTTTCCAAGAAGTGGTTCAAAATTTCTGGTGCGTGCATTGAATTTGTGGTAATGAGAGTTAGGAGCATTTCCTTTACCAGGCTGGGCACTATGAAAGTACATGAGAGCAAACTTTCAGGGGTATTTAGAAGGCTTAAGCATGAATAGACCAGTTAGGACGTTAAATTTGGAAGCAATGTAACATAAAGAATAGTTTGAAGGTGGCATATGCAAAATCTCCTGGCTTCACTCCTGATCCTTTCACTGGCCCTGATGTCTTGAGAAAGACACTTCACTTCTGTGGTATGCTATTTTCACACTCCTAACAGAAGCTGAATGATAACTTTTTCTTTAAAGATATCTGCTAATGAGCAAGACACTGCGTGAATTAAGTATCACTTGCTTCACTGTACATACAGTGATATATTTTTGGTGTGAAGACTCCTACGGTGACTTGCAGTAATTTGGCTAAAACTGTTGCTGCCAAATGGAAAGGTGCAAATTTTGGTCAGAAAATAGATCATTATTTGCTTTTTCCCAATGCATTGTGTAATTATATGATTACACTGAGTAGAAAATCTACAAAGATTTATCTGGATGGTGCCACCTTTATTCACCTTGGCAGTGATTTCATCAGACAAGTTATGGGGTTTAGTGGTCACCAAGAGAGAACAGCTTAGAGTACTGGCAGCAGTAGGAATATTTGAAGATTTTTACTGTTTAAGACCCTGGAGCTCAGATATACATATAACTGAACCTTACTTATGGTTTCTGAATTAAAAAGGTGGAACCCTGGTTTTGTAGTTTCTCACTAATGGGGGTCGTTTATTCTAAGTTGTAAGAAAAAAGAATTCCTGGATTATATGAATTCCTTTCCTTTCCCTTTCCCTTGTAATGAGCTGGCAGAATGCAGTTCCCAGAATAGAAAAAGAAGCAAACACTTCTCCTTGACGGCACAGTTGTTTGGTTGGGGTTTTTCGTTTGTTTTTGGTTGTGGTTTTTTTCATTAGAAAAGAAGTTGCAAAATATTTTTTTTCATGACAAGATCAGGAAGAGAACAACTTGAAGAGAGAGAAGTAAGAAGTTAATCTAAGGTGCAAATATAAGACTTCAGCTTCATTTGCTATGGACCAAACACTTTCTGCTCCAAATGAAAATGGGGACTAGATAACTTCTTCAGCATCAGAGCAATTGCTTACAATTCATAGGCATGTAAATAATAAAAAAAATCTCACTATTGTGATATAGCATCTTTTGTCTTTTTTAGCTTAGGTGCATGCCTTGTATAAATCTCACCATTAATTTCTTCCTACATTAGGCACAGCCCCAGGGAAGTTGTTTTACAGAGAAGTTAAGACTTCGACCTTTGATCACTGTAACCTGGCTTCACACAACCCTGAAAACAAGTGTCTAAAAAAATGAAAAGTGAACAACACGTAACATCAGTATCAATTACTGCATTGTTACATGGTGAATTTTCCCTGCAGGGGGTGAGCAATTTATTTGACATGTTTGGCAAAGGGTTTGATTCCCTTCCCCACTCCCAGTGATGTGATGCTGACATCTCTCTGTACATTTCAGTGGGGTGCAGAGCGGAGTAAGGAAGAGCAGAGTCAGACCCTAAGCCTCTGCAAATGCAGAGAAAAGCGATCTCTGTCAAGAGAGGTTTTATGCAGTCTGAACAGCAAGCTGCAATCTTTGAAGAAAAGACTTCAAAGAAAAAAGGAGAAAAGAAACAATGTCTAATCTTCATACAAATGTGCTCAGGGGTCTCTGAAACTCAGAAGCTTCCACTATTTAAGAATTAATTATCACTTGCCAGAAGCAAGCTTTATTCACAGGTAATGGTTACAGAAATCCAAGTCCTTTAGGTGTAAAATTCATGGAATGATACTGAACAGATTAAAGCTCAGTAAATCACCATATTTCCCTTTGGTATACTTGCACACTTTCCAAATGTTTGATGTTATCCTTCACATTGTTTATGCAGGATATATGATAACAGCTCTTAAAATTTCATCTTTCAACAGAGATACACTTTGGAAATATTTTGGTACAAGAATCGTGACTTGCAGGTTCACATTCAAACATGCAACAAAGTGGTCTGGCTTCTCAGTTCCTGTAGAGAAATGCAGCCCTTGTTGGCTTCTATTTACTGCAGCAAAAGACAAGACTGTAAATCATTTGTCAGCTCCAAAGCTGTTTAAATATCGAGGAGCACTGTGAATGACTAAAAGCAAAGCACTGCTGTTATGATTCCTCTCAGCAGAAAGGTGTGCATAAAATATCCCTCAGGACAGCTAAGGTTTTCAGAATATCTCAATACCTCGCAGGTTTTGATGTCTTGGTTCTTACAGTACCTTTTTGAGCAGGCATTCCTGTTATATTCATTTTACACTTGAAGTTTGAAACCTAAGGAGGTGACATGACCCATGGTTGCAGGGCTACTTAGTGGTGAAATGAAGAATTAGACATTTAAGTGTCTGGAAGACTCAGATACATGATAGGGTTACTATGCTCAAGAAAGTGAATTATTTATTGTGAATATCTGACCAGAGACGAACTCAGGCCATAAGGTCTAGGTTAAACCCTGCATTTACTACAAGCTGAAGGTATGAGCCCAGCTGGCTGATGTGGCTCAGCTGCTGCACAGAAACACATTAAACCACAATAACTTGATTGTGCATCTCAGCCCTCTTTTCTATAAAACGCTATCTGCTGTTCGTCATTTAAGACTTCAGTGAAAACAGGTGCTGCAGAAGCTCATGAGAGAGCTGCACCATGGCAGAGAATCAGTTCTCTGACATGAGCAAGAGTCTTCAGGCCCAGAACAACTATATCTGATATACAATTAAAACAATTGCCTCTCTTAAAATGTCAGTGAGACAAGGAACCTGTACAGAAGAGAAAAAGAATGAAAGACAGAGACCAGGTCAAATGCAGCCCCTTTGAAAGAATGAATCTTGCTGGCAAGGTTTCAATTGCTTCATTTTGTGTTTATAGCCATATGGCTCTCGAGCTTAGATGGAATTTGTCTTGATATTTGCCCACCAGCAGTCAGGAGACATCTGTGACTGTGGTCTCCCTGTACATTTGAATACTTTGCATCCTGATAATAAGCAGAATCAGCCACTGTGCACCACCAGCTTTGCCAAAGAGGTGCAAACATATTTGCTGCTGCTTGGGAGTCACTGGCCATCTCAGGGGATCTAAATAGCACTGAGACATTGCATTATCCCTTGTTAGCATCCAGAAGGATGCAGAGTTTGACCCTGGTGCTGCATTACAGGCAGGGCTGTGGGTGTTCATTTTCAAAGGAATTTTTCTTTTGCAAACATTCAGAAAAATCCCAGGCAGTCTCCTCTCACTGACGGTTGCAGCTCCCAAGACAACAAAACCAAAGGTAACTGGTGCTGCCTCTCCCTCCATACAGGAAATGTTGATATTTCAAGTATTTGTTTAACTGCAGATAGTTGACACAGCTTGTGAGAAATTATTCTGGGAGGAAAGGAGCCTCCCAAACCTCCTCCAATTCCTTTGCCCCTGGCTCCTCAGCTCCTGCTGGGTGCTCTGAATCACCACCAGGAATGTCCTTGCCCCAGAGCAGGGTCCTCCACGCCTTCCTCAGAATTAATGTTTTTCAGCAGCCATTTCCTTCTACCAGAGCTGGGGATAGAAAGGTGTCCAGTGAGAAGACCCTCAGTTCAGCTATCCTAGCATCAATGGGGCTAAGCTGCAACATCTCATATGGGGCAAGTCAGGTAGACCCTGGCCCTGACTGACTTCATACCAAAACAGACAATCTGGTACAAAGCTATTTTTGCCCAGTGAGGGATATTTGCTGTGTTTGTTGTAAGGTTTTGGTGTCATTTATCACATGCCTCTTATAATGCATTGCCTGAGGCATAATTAAATTCAAAGGGCATGTCTGCATTGAAAAGGAGGGTTGCAATTTGTTGATGTTAGGATTTTTCATTAGAAACCAACCAATTTTTCTGACTGGCAGGAGCAATGGTTACAGAACAAAAATGCTATTAAAAAAAAAAAAAAAAAGAAAAAAAAAAAAAAGAGAAGGCAAAGACTTTTCTCTCTCTCTTTTTTTTTTTTTTTTAACAACTACCTGCCTGACATTCCCACACTGACTTGGAATAATGCCCGGCATTTAAAAATAGAGGGATTGTAACAGCCAGATAAGGCAAAGAGAAGAGTCTTGATGTTAAGAAAGCTTTTGCAGTTGATAGGTTTCACTTATATATTTACCTCTATATACACAAATATCTCTATGTGTGTGTATGTGTTTCATTTCCAGATTATTACATTTGCTGAAGTTTTCCTGAAAGCTCTGTTAATTAGTTCTCATAATACCCATGGAGGCAGACATTAGTATTATCCTTATCCACAGATGAGGAGATAGAAAAAGCACAGAGAGAAGGAAGCATACAGAGATTAAGGGATTTCTACTACAGTAGATTCAGTGTAGAGCTGGGGATTCAGTCCAGCAGGAAAAATCCTAACCCTATTAAAAGCAATGGGAGACTAACTTAAGAGAAACCTGGATTTGGTAATTTTGCCTGCTTTTTTCAAATCTATCTGATCTGTTCACAGTTATGAAAAATAAAATTATACCACTGACTGTCTACAGCTCCTGGTCAAATCTCAGCTAAATCTCAGAGCCTCAAAACAGGGCCTGAATCTTTCTTTGAGGGACTCTGTATCATACATTACATATATGTCAAAAAATAGTCTGGAGTAATAAGTGAAGTAATTTAAGATCTTCCTAAATTGAGTACTCTATTCTCCCAGGCCACAAGGGTCACAGGAACTGAAGTTTTAGATCGCTAGTTGTTATATTCTACAGCACAGTGCTATCAAGAAATGACTGGAGGGTTTCAGCTAAACAGATGAGCTACATTTAAAATAGATTGGGCAAAGCCAGCTCATTAAAGAAAAAAAGAAATAATGTCCTCATTTTATAATGGCTTTCTTGCCTTCTTGCTTATATACTTGTTCCAGGGCAATATTTTCATGTTATTAGGGTGTTTTCAGCTCTTATTTTTAAGCTTGCTTCATTAATGTTAGTAGAACACTTTGAAGTAGAGAATGTAAGTGCTAAGTGGTATCACTGACACACTTTCAAGGCAAAGCTTTTTTTTTTCCCAGAGGTCATGTGAAGCAAATGTGTCACACCTGCAAATGTGCATAAATTGCTGCTGGCAGCAGAGGGCCAGATTTCCCTCAAAACTGAGGCAGCAGCTGTACGATGGCTGTTAGTGCCTGGAAGGGGATTCTTCTTTTCATCAGGGAGCTGATCTGCTGAGCAGGGGTCTGCCAGTTAGGGGTTGAGTCCCCAGACTTGCTATGAGGAGCCTGGAAGTGAAGCAGATGTGGACAATGACCGACTCCTGTGTCTGGCACCAAATCTCCACAGATGCTTGTTTCTCAACAAGAGTGTAATGGTCTGAGGAATTCTGGGAGGAATGCAACACATACTAGGTTAAGTGGGAGAGGAAGACTATGGGGGTAGGCAGCACATGCACCTACTGTGGCAGCTTTGAACGTGGGGTCTGTTTCTTGGAGCTTGTCCGCTGCAGTGCTCCTGAACACTGGGTTTTATTGCTTACTTGCCTCCATCCTGAAGGATCACAGGTGAGGACATGGGCTACCAACATCTGAGATAAGGGCTTATCTGTGGAGTGTGGTAACTACAGAACCCTATGAACTGTTTGAGATGTTTATGGGCTCCAGGTTAATTTTGAAAATCTATTACTGCAGCTGTGGCCCCTCATATCCCCTCCCCATCAAACCCTGGGGTGTGGGCACTCGGGACGGATCCTGTCTATTGGCCTCAGGGTACGATTTGGACATATACACTGCTGCTTGCAGAGAGCAAAGTGGGAAGCTGTCATGGCACTGTATGGCAGCCCTCCTTGTAAACAACAACAGCAACACAGCTACCCTGCTCATCTGCAGCTCTGATTTATTGCCTTGTCATATTTCAAAAGCTAAAGCAGGTTGAGCTCAGTCAGTGCTTAGATGGAGAGGTCTCCAAGGAAAACAGCAGCTAGAGGAAATGTTCCCTGAGTCAGAGCTGGGGCAATAATCCAGCATAGTGTTAAAGATGTTGCTTTTGGACTGATTGTTAAATCAATGTATTGTACACTGGTGGTATGTGAGGAGGGAATGTAACACTTAATGTGACTGGACAATAGCTGCCAGATATTTCTTTCCCTATACGGGTCAGCGCTACAGCAGCTGTAAATTGCATGAACCAAAGATGATGAATCCTGCTGATTGCTTTCAGTGCTGTGTCTCATTATATGGATTTAGAAGCTTGGATGCTTTTCTTTGTCCTCTTCTTTTGTGTGTAACATATTTCCTTGAATGCAATGGAAGTACACAAACTACAAGAACAGGGAAACTTCTAGTGATTTTTTTTTTTTTTTTTCTAGTAAAGTTCCTACCTTCTGGAAAACTTAAGCATCCCCTTAAAGTTTCTCTTGCTTAAGACTAATGGTTCTGTGGACTTGATTTTTCTGTTATCACTCCTACAGAACTATCTAAAAGGACCACTGTTTGCAAGGTTGGATTATCTACCAACTTCTAACATAGGGTAGCAGCTCTTTGCCTGACCCTCAAAGATAACTAGTCCTTTCTATTCCCATTAGCTCTGTAGATGTTGTGGTTCCAATCCTGGCTTCTGCCTGCCTGGAAAAGTGCATTTTTCCACAATGAAGTATGAGTGTTGATTATTCATTAAGTAGTTTGAGAGAAACAGTGCCAGTCATGGAACACAGACATTTGCCTTCTCCAAAGCAAGTTATATACATTTAATAAAAGATGATTCCTTTTGCAATTGCAAGAAGTATATTAAAACAACACTGATCAGAATTTAAAGAGATAATGAACAATTTAACCCATGCACCAATCTGTCCTCCCTGGGTTCTAAACAAATACCTTTTCTTCATCTATCCTCCATTTGTAGCACAAAAAGAAACACTTTTCTGTGGTGTCCTGGTTTGATGATGAAGTTCAGATTCAAAGCTGTGTTTGCATCTCCTGTTTCTGTGTTTCTGTTTTGACAAACTGCAGATTTGAAGTAGGAAAGGTGATAAATGGACCCATACTAAAATCTGAAAGCAATTGGTTCTTCTCTACCCACTCTGTTATTTTAGGTGGTCATTTCAAGAATAAACCAACCAGACACCTTTGAGGACAGCAGGGTGTTTAAGAACCACTGCTGCAAATGCTCTGTGACCGTAGTAATTAGTAGTGGCTCTCCACTGGGAAAGCAAAGCCTTGATAAGCACATTACAAAACCATTGTTGGAAGTACAAGTGCTTTGAAGAGAGCACTGAAAGGAATTTTGCTACAGAATATAAGGAACTATGTAATGTGAGATTTCTCAAAGGAGAAGATTATGCTTTATTTGGGCTTTTCAATACAGGCTGGGAAGCAGAATGTGAGAATACTTCACAACTTATTTAGGAACACAGACACTTTCAGGCTGGACTGCACCCAAGTCCCATCTAGTCCAGCATCTTGTGTCAGAGAAGCCAGGACCAGATGCTGCAGGGGAAGGTAGAAGATAATTTGTAGAGTTATGTTTTCACAAGTAGGGGAAACATCTTCCTAATTTCCAGTTAGTCTTGTTGCTACTATTATATGTGGAGTTAATTTCTATCTACAAGACAAAAATTAAACAGAGAGGTACCTATTTCAGAATTTAGAAATCATCCCAAGCATAAAATGCTTCCTCCCAGACATACTCTGAATGACTATAATCAAGCTAAAAAAACTGACTTCCACCTGTGCAGTTAGTTATTCCAGTGCAAATTTCCAGTATAGATACCTATAATCTGCTTCAGCTTGCTGGCATAGAAATGACCACTTTCCCTTAGCCACACAGCAGTCAAGGCAAATGGGAATCTATCCTGTGGTTTCAGATGCAGGACATTTTTTGTCTGTCTCACCAGCACCAAATGTCACCAGAGCTCCCCAGCTCTCACAGAAGGGACACAAATGAGGCATGGACCAGGCCGGGACCCTGTTGATAGGGGTTCTTACTAACACTGGCTGCCTATGGGCTTGTTGTTTCCCATATTTTGTGCTGCCTCTACAGAGCAGAGATACTGACACTTTGCAAAGCAGCGTGATTGATAGTTGTGGCCAAAAAATAACTGTAGAACATAACAGAAGAGATTGTTTTTTAGGATTATCAGCTACACTACTGAAATTGCTTGAAACCACCCACAAATCTCTTCCTTAGACAGAGAAAAACATTCACTTCCATGCAAAGTATCTCCTTATGTTCCTTCTGCAGACCTAAGCTGAGCCTTTGGCTTTTATTACTTGGCATTGACTGTTTTGTTATTATTATTATTATTAAAAGCCCACAGACTTAGCTGTGGTCAGATTGCTCATTGAGCTGCTGTGGAGGAAGGGCATTTGCACTGGAGATTAATATGGCTGGCATGTCTGTCTTGATTTTCAGGATAGTGTTTTCATGTTCCCTTCCTTTTTTTCCCCCAGCTTTCTTCTCTTTTGTATCTGCCTTCCTCTTTCCAGTTTCTTTCACAGTTGCTATTTTTGCTCCAAGCAAAGGACTCGGTCATGCTCTCACCCTCTCATGGACTCTGTGTACACTTGAGGTCAGGCTAGTGAACTTGACTGTTTCTGGAGCCAAATTTTGCATCCTTCTCTTGCCCTTTTCATACCCTCTGCCCCGTTGCAGTTTTGTGTCTCCCATTTCCCAGGTTTTCCCTAGTCTTGCCATGCTTCTGGAGGGCAGCAGTGCCTCACTGCTGGTGGTCTGGCTGGGGCTAGCTTGGATGCTGTCATGGGCTCTGATGTAGAGCTCCTGTTGGACACTGGGCCAGTCTCTCATCTACCCTCTGACATATTTTATCCATTTCAACCAGATGATTTTTCAGGGAAAGGAACAGTCTGTTACTCTTTGTCATTACCCACTGTAGCACAGCACAGTTCCCCTGTGGTTCAAGGCACCATATGCTTCTTTAATATACACAGTCAGTTTGATGTGCCCTCACATTTCTCTGAACTGAGTTTGCCCTTCTATACCTCCTTCCTTCTCTCTCTACTGTTCTTTTAACATGGTCTTTCTTTTCAACACTGTAGCCTTTCTTCCTTTTCTCCACACTTTCCTTACCCTACTCCAAGGCTGCTACCAAGGCTTGGGCATCTGTCTTGGGGTGGGGATGAGACTGGGACCAGGTACCAGCAAGGGTCTTCCAGGAACGGTCAAGCAACTTTGACACCTCTCCCCTCAGAGGGAGTGGAGAATTCCATGCCTGATCCTAAGCATGCAGGGAAATAAAGTGAGAGAAGAGGGAGAGCTGTCTGACAAACTCAGCACAAGTGACATGAATTGTAGAAAAGGCTGTGTGAGAGAGGGAGAGAACTTTGCTGGAAGGAGTATTTGACATATGGCTTGCAAAGCCTTTTTTCTTGGAGGTCCACAGACATTTAATCTCTTTCCCTGACTTCCATGTTCGTATCAGCCCTAAGTAATGTGTTGTTTATAATTTTCTCCAGTTCTATTCAATCCTTCATCCTACCATTCCCATCAATGTGGCCTAGGGGCTGTTTCACTTCAACCAATGCTCCTAAAATCCCTTGATTAGGGTGCTCCAATAAGGCAACAATTAATTCCTGTATCTGTAATTTGTTTATCTTCTTCTATAGAGAGTCTTACAACAAGCCTCAGGAGAGGGATATAAATGATGAATGCAGGTTAATAACACAGGAGTCTGTGGAAAATTGCATTAAGATGGCACAGCAATAATGGGTATAAAAACAACTGAAGCATGTGGTGAAGCCCCTACTATATCATAATATTTCCACTCATAATATACATTGTAGTTTATGCTAAAACTCCTGAAACTTAAAAGTGATAAAAAAATTAATGCCTTCAAACTGCTACTGCAAAGAAAGGTTAGACAAATTATTCCCAGTTGTTACAATAAGTAAAAAAAAAAATAAGGTAAAAAAGGTGAAATTAATTCCGTTTAATTTTAATCATCCAAAGGACTGGAGCCTAGCCATGTATATCAACAGAGCTCCCTCTTTCATCAGTGAAGAGAGGCAGAGACCTCAAGGGAGATAGATTCACCCCAACAAATGCTTAAAAAGGGGAGGATATGAAAACCTTGACTAGAGAAGGCTAATTAATCTAGTCTTACATGGACAACATGTCTTACCCTTCCAAAAGTTACACTTGGGAGCTTCTTTTTGAAAACATAAAAAAAAAAAAAAAAAAAGACCTAAGTTCATGACAAGGGTTAGCAGAGCTGGTGCTGGTTTCTGATATTTTGAAAGAGACGAGACCATTTTTCTATTTGTTTGATAAAACAGATACAGCTCATGGATTTCACTAGATGCTCTGGTAAGTCTCTGCCAGATGCAAGTTGTTGGAAGCTGAGCTACACTGTTGTACCAGATGCTCAGTATGCTAAAGAACCTATATATCATCTTTGTAAACATTTTGTGTACCTGTGTGAGCCTAAGGGGAAGTTACCTGTGTGAGCTAATATCACAGAGGGGTTTGAGAATTGCTGCCACAAATCTTCAAGCAGCCAAACAAAGTGGAGAAGCCTTGTACTCTGATGAATTCCTGCTTTAACAGTTGAAAAAAGCAAGCAACAACTGATTTGGGAAGCAATCACAGTGATAGGAAAAGGGAAACATCTACTACACTTTGTCTTGTACTGAACCAACTGAATGGCAGCTGGACAGCATCTTTGGAGCATCAACTGGCCATTTGCATAGGACATCCCACCTAGTAGTCACAAAGCAGAATACCTTATATGTCAGGGCACAGGCATTGTGCAGAGGTAGATGCCAGAAAAGAAAAGTATGAGAGCTACCTCTGAACTAAGCGGATAAGGTTTGTCGACCTGGTGAGATATGTTTCTACTAAATTATTTCTGCACAAACAGTAGCAATGTTGTTTTTTTCAAATTATAGCATTAAGATGAATTGGGTAAATCCTTGGGTTACAGGTGCATTCTTAGGAAAACAAAACTGCAAAATCCTGCTTCAATGGGATAATACAGAAGAAAAAATCAGGTGAAGAAAAACTTAATCCATATAATTTTCTGTTATTCTAAAGCTTTAGCCAAAAATTTGTCTTAAATACTGCTTTTCAGTGTATGATCTGGTAGTCCAGATACTGCATTAAAGGATGCTGTTGTTGCTGATGTAAGGATGTTGTTATGGGCTTTTTTGGTGTTTAGAGCTTTTTTTTTTTTTTTTGAGGGGTTTGTGTTTATTTTTAATACTGTTTCCCAATAATTGTATAATTGCAGTTTTCAACCTGCAATTTGTCACTGAATGGGTCTAGGATTAATTTTTTCCAACATTCATGCTTTTCTACTCTTCCGACAGAAGCCACCCTAATCACAATACACTTAGAACAGAATCTGCATCATCAGGGAGAAATAGGAAAAATAGGAAGGTGAAAACCACTGGTATAAAACAAATAGTTTTGAACTCAACACAAGAGAATGGGGATCAAGATTCCAGTGGGCTTTATATTTAGATGGAAAAATCTTGATTAATGGATTAATATCAAGAAAGACTGAAAAACAGAGGAGCTAGATGGCAACAGCCACTGACAGCGTCAATGATAATGACACTGTCATTGCCCAAAGAGACTAGTGCAGAAAGTGCTGAACTGAAGTCAGACTTGCTAAATTGATCACTGTGAACTGGAGATTTAGACAGTGGCCTATCTCCAACCTGGTATGCAAGTCATGGTCCTTTATCCTGAAAAACAGGAGACCTGAAATCTTATCATCACCCTTGATGACAGGGGGAAGAAGCCAGGATGGCAGCAAGAGGCAGTTAGGAAGGGAAAAGTCTTACTGCCATCTTTATGGCAACAATATAAATGTAGCAGGGACCTCTCTGCAAGTTGCTAGGTAGGTTTTTTTTTTTTAGAGGATCATGGTATCTATTTTAGCACAATGTAAATTTTGGAGATATTTTATCATACAGATGGATGACTGGTCTATAGTCAAAGTTCTATTGGATTTGCCACAGCAATCTGCCAGACGCAACATCACCAGCCAAATGTTAAAATGAGCACATTAAAGGTATTGAGAATTCTGTCTGATCCAGCGCTCTATGCAGATGAACCTGCAAAGTGCATTTCCTTTTACCTGACTTGAGAGTCAGTGGAATAACAGTCTGAGCTAAAAATAGCCCGTCAGCAGTGAACAACAGCCAGCTTTCTCCTCAGCTTTGTCTGTATTCCTCACTTGCTGCATGTTGAGCTGCTGTTCGTTTCTGTAGCAGGTCTGTGCAAGGAATTTATGTTGAATATCCAGTAGAGAATTATCAGGTGGTTTGGAGATCAAATGTTGTCTGCTCTGTTTAATATCTGTGGCATTTCTCAACTCTCAAAACTGAATCAAACCAAAAGATCATACAAGAGAAAGACTCATAATTGGCCAGATAAAACAATGATCTGTTGGAACAATTAGTCAAAATCCACGTCTTTCAGTAAATCATGGAGGGAATCACAGAGCACAGATGTGTGATGCAATCTACAGATAAGACATGAAATTATAATCTTTGAAATCACCTTAATAATCTTTAGCTTCTTCTTCATCTGTATTTGTGGAAAACACGGTCTTAACTCTTTCAATTCACTGTGCTCTTTTCTTTTTAAAAAGATTGTTAACATCTTTAATATTCTCCTAAGGTTGTTTTGCTTGAATATGACATATTTGTCAAAGACAGATGCCCAGTATTATAAAATGTCTAGCATAATATCAAGCTTTTTTTTTTTTTTTTTTTTTTAACATGACATGGCATTAGAACTGAATAATTCTTAGACATGAGTTCTGTACCTCTAGTCATTCATTGACAGCTGCGATTTATTTTCAAAATATGTTAACTCTGGACTGGAGAAGCTTAAGACCTACTAATATATGAGTCATAAGGAGAGTTGTTTCCTTGTTCTGAATGTATTTTTTGATTGATTTAAGCAGTAAATACACAACCTGATGAGACATAAACAAAGGTTTATCTATGAAAATAGCTCCCTTCATCTAGTTGCATCTATAAGAAAGTTAGTGCTGGTATATTTTTGAATTCAAATGCTAAAATAAAATAACTTGGTCTGCTTCCCTGATGTTTCTAGTGCTGTAACTCGGAAGTTATTCAGTGAAAATCAGTGGAAATCCTTCAATTTCATGCTGGAGACATATTTTCAGCTGTAAAGACCCTAACAAAACCCAACATACCTAAAATCAGCAGGAACATATTAATACTGCATTTTTTATTTTTTTTTTTTTTTTAATGCAGTCCTAGAGAAAGAAAACCAATCTTCAAAACCATTAATGTAATAGCATCATCCTGACAGGACAGTACTGGGGACCAGTACTAGCAGCACAGGGCTACGTGCAGTCTCTGGGTAGGTCCAGTGACTTCCAGTATTGTAACTTATCCTCTGCCACATTAACAGATATTGATGGAAGACTGGGGGGGATAGACCCTTGGTAGAACATAAAGTAGTGAAAAGGGAAAAGCATAAATAAAACCCAGGCTATAAGGACTGAGTGACGCAGATGGTGTGTCCCCTTAAGGTTCATCAGGGGAGTGTACTTGTGTTGATATTACCTGGTTATGTCAGTCACAGTCAGACAGAGCATCGTGAACTACTAAGTAGGACAATTGGAATATGTGAAGGAATGAACCAAAATCATTCCAGAGAAGAGATTCTATTTCTGACTGCCATGAAGATCCACCTAACAGATGATGGATGTTACAACAGCTTTGTTCTGATCCTGATAATAGCTGTATCTTTGGGGTCTTAAAGCCATCTGGTTTAGTTAGACAGGTGAAAATTAAGCAGGTGGGGAAATCTCTGCAAGATTACAGTACATGGGAATCTCCAGGAAGCTTTGACAACCCCAGGAAAGACTTCCCCTAGGTCTAATTGAGCTAACCTCAAAATGAAAAACACTGCAGGAGGAGGAGGAATAAAAGGTATCTTTGAGGAAGGGAAAGGAGTACATGAGGGAAATCATGAGAATCCACTCCTGGGGGCTGGAAGGCTGAGATTCATGCTGTTTAATGCAGAAGGGACAAAGTCTAGCCTTTTATCAGAGAGCTTCAAATGTATGACAGCTTTTAACAGAAGATGGTAAAGTCTAAAGAAAGAAAAGAAGGAGCTCAACCCACCAGTCGCTGAATTTAAACTAACTAAACTCTGGTGAACCCTGTTAGGGAATCTGTACTTAAAAATGGAAGCAGGGCACCCCAGGCCTTGGGAACTCTTGACTCAAGGAGGAGGAGCAGGTATCTGTAATACTGCAACGCCTCTACACAAAAACCTTGAGTCTGGTAAAAGACACTTTCTGACAGCATCACTTGGAAGGAAGTGTATTTGCTTTAATTTGTGCTGTGTAACCTCCTCCACAAACCACAGAAGCTCTGAGCCTTATTCAGCTTTATGTACAGGAAGCAGTGTTTTAGTTTAAGAATGTTAAGTTTTTAGCTAAGGAAATTGTTGGTTTAGTCTTATTATAACCCAGATGAAAGATATCACATATGCATGGTATGTAAACTGAGAAGAGTTTGCATATTTGAATACTTTGGACCAAAGTGTTGACACTAAAAGATGAGTGGAAGAATAACTTAGTATTATCACAAAGGTCTGAAATGCAAATCTTTCAAATCAACAAGATCAAGATGAACAGTGAGCCTGGACTGGAATACTTGCCAGGTTTTCTAATAATATTTTTTCCTCACTTTAGCAGTTTTAATTTGGCATGCCTTAAGATTATGAATAGCTAATTCACAGATCTACTTACTTGAAAGGCATTTGGACCATAACGACTTTCTAGTTTAATCTCTCATGTAAAGCAAGCAAAAGGATGTCCTGGTATTAATTCACACTTCAAGTATAACATCTTATTAGTCAAAACTTCAGAACCTTTGGACTGTGTTAAGCCAAAGGCCTTAATACTCCATGTCTGTTACTATTCAGTCTATGACAGAAGTCATTAGTGTACACTTAGGGAAGCACAGGTATAACAATACATATATAACAATAAATATATAAAGTGATCCTTTATAATGTACTATGAGGATGTTTTAAAAACTTTGCATCTCTTTAAGTTGCAGAGAGCAAAAAATCCCAGTGAACATAAGGAAGTTTTTGCTTTTTCATGCGCTAAAAAGCTTAAATCTCAGTGGAAAAGCAAGTTCTGAATTCTGAGAGAGAAAATTCCTTTAGCAAGATAAGCATATCTCCAATTAATAAAGATATTATCTTAGTGTCTCAGACATATTTTGTCTTCCTCCTGCAGAGGATCTTGTGTTGGAGACGGATTTTGTTTTAGTAAGAGATGCAGAGTAGACAACTGTGGAAATAAATGAGGGAGGACAACCTGGCAAAGACCAGAGAAAAAACCAGAATCACCAGGTTTTCTTCTCTTGCTGACATGGCATTTTGTTCGAGGGCAGTCACAGAGTAGTCTGACTAAAATTATGACTAAAATGTCAATCATACAAGAAACAGATTAAACTGGGTCTGGCCTGCTGAAGTCCTAACCTAGACATTAATATGAGATTCTTTTAACCAAATATCCAGATTGTATGTTGTTACATGTGATCCAGTTATTCAAAGCTTCCTTTATAATAAGTTTATAGAAAAAAAAAAAACCAACCAAACAAAAAACAAACCTAAAAAAAACCCACAACGCCAACATATTTTGGATATGACTTAAAATAAATGTCTAAAACAGGTGAGCTTAATCACTCCTTAAAAGTGTAATTATTCTTTTTATCATGAAATATGACTTTCCAAAAATGTAGACCTCCAAGATGTGGTCATATCTGTTTTCACTCTATGTCTGCTGAGATAGATCCCACCCTCAGATGCATCTTCTCCCTGATTTGAATGAAGAATGAGGCTGTAGAGTGAAATGACTGCAGGAAGTCCCAGTTCCTGGGTAGTCACAGAAGTGGTGAGAAGTGCAACAGATCACTACAGATACTCCCTTCCTTCCTCCACCTCAGAGTCCACAAGCTGCTTCTGACCTGGTCAAAGGGAAATAATCTCATCAAAGGAGACACTTTTTGTTCTTCCAGGCATATGAGTAGGAGTTGAGGCAGTTTTGGTCTTTATGAGGGATGTGAGACAAATTAAATATTACTTTCAATGTTGATATTAATCACAAGCAGAATGTTTCAATATAAATACATGTATTTGATTTGAAGTGGAAATGACCACTTGCTTTCTTAGAACATTTTTTTATGTGATGTATGCCTGAAGTATCTGAAATTAAATGGAACAATTTGGTTAACTGCAAGGAACTTGCAGGGAATCTAAATGATATGAAGTTCAGACCTAAAGGCAAAACAATTAGCATAGTTGTGCAGCCAACTGAGTCTTTACATTTGCTCTCTACACACTTGGTTGGTCTGGAGTCACACATGACCCCAAGGGCTTGGGCCACTAAGTTCCCAGTGCTACAAACAGTGGGAGGTTTTTGGGCAAGAGCAAGGAGATATCTGCCTATGTGCCAGGCACAGATCCAGATCATGTTGTACTCTCTACAAGCCCAAAAGTTACCCTGCACATTGTAGTTTTACTCCAGAAGAATGTGGCGGAGCTGAGAAAATAATCTGGTTTGTAATTTTAGGTGTTCTTCTCTTCTGGCACTATGAAAAAAGTCAGAATGAGTGTTAGAACCTAGAGAGAACCACCTCTTGAAGATAAAAGAGGAAGAAAGGAACTTGGTAGACACTTTATCCATAGTCTGGAGGCGCTTAGAAAATTTCAGAGAGGAAAGTGACTTAGAAGCATCTGAAGAATGTCATTAGGCTGTGTGCCTGGGCTCTGCAGTGAAAAAGAATTAGACACAGGGAGAGCTTCAGGTCCTACAGCATGGCTGACCATCAGCAGTGAGAATAACAGTCTTGGAGAAGCCTGCACGTCTCTGACCACCAGACAGTGCAAACACCTTCCCTCTCTCTGAGCAGAAGGAAAGTGATGTCGCCCTGGCACCAAGATGAACACAGGCCAGGAAAATATTGTAGTGAATCCCCTAGGTGAAGGAATACCCACCAGCCTGAAGTTTTGCCAAGGCTGCTGCCTCCAGGTAGATTTGATAAACAAAGCCCTAATGAAGTATGAAATGTTTTACCTGTGTTTAAAAAATACTTACTGCATGGGCTGAAGTTTGTCATCTCACTAAGGAGCGTAAGATTGTTTGGTGCTACAGTTTTGGAAGGAAGCATTATCTCACTGATGAGATTGTACCAAAAACCAGCCAGAAATGCTTTCTTTTGGAACACAGCACACTAAAGGCACAAACAATCTAAAACATGTCTCAGTTTCTATTTCTTATGCTAAAAGGAACATAGTAGAATGTCACTGTTTTAGGTGACAAAGAAATTAATATCTTAAGACTATGGTTGTTCTACAGGCATTATTTTGTGTCTTTCCAATGTCAATGAATGTTTCACAGATTGACAGCCAGTTCACCAGACTAGAAGCTGTCTCAGACTGAGAAGTAGGCCAGTTTCAAAAATGAATTAAGTCATAGACCGATTGGCCTGAGACTTACATTTTTCCAGATCACATCAGCAGTCTTCAGGTTCATCACAGATGTGGCCAGATCAGATTGTAAGTAAAGCTGCACCAAGTTCAGGAGGTGAGAAATTAATTGAGGCAAAAGAGGAACTTTGGCTGCAGTCATTAGCTAAAGTACAAATTAACTTAAACTGCAAAAATAAACGTTTAGGCTAGATACTAGGGAAAATGTTCTCACCAGAAAGATAATGAGCCACGGAGACGTGATGCCTGGGAAAGTTGTAGAGTCTCTGCCGACAGAAGTTTTCAAGAAAAAAATAATCATTTTTTCAGAAGTGACACAATAATCCTAACTCTGCTTTGGGGCAGGATGTAGATGAAATAATGTCTTCTCCCCTCACTAGTGTAGCACAATCCCCTTATGTCCTGTATTCACAAGCTGTCTCTATCCTTGGACCTTATAAGATGCAGTTACACTGGTTTACACCAGTTGGGGGATTGGGTTAACACATTCATGACTCGTGCTCATGTCACTAACTCCTCAGCAGCTTCCCGCCGGTGACAGCCAAGTTCAGAGTCAGAGTGCAGTACCCAGTCTCAATTAGGCAGGCTACTGAGCATGCCTGAAGGTTGCAGTGCAAGGATTTTGCTGCAAAGTCCTCTCTACTGCTTGAGTAAGTGTATGGGAAGCAAGCAGGCTGACATTTGAAAACCTGAAACTGCAGATCTTATTGATCTCTTGAAGCTATTAAATGATTGAAGTGCAGTACCCCTGACAAATTGAACAGTGTTGCCAGTTGTAACAAAGAGCAGCTCTGTTGACTTTGTTGCTAATTTATCACAGCCTAGAATTTGACCCACTGAATCCTGAATTAAATTTTTATGTATTTGTAAAGTATTTATACTGTATGAAAAATCCATACCTTTTTATTGTTCACCTGATTTTGGATGGATAAAGGGAATATTTCAGTATTTTTCCAGGGCCAGTGCAGAGGGGCCTTGTATGATGAAAGATGACGGAGATTTTGAATGGAAGAAAAAAATCAGGGTGAAAGGAAAGAGTGTAATTTAGGCTAAATATATTTTCCATCAATTATATTAATAATTTTTTTTTCACAAACTCACGACAAAACTTAATGTTGTTTTAGAAAACTACATAGAATTCTTTATCTGTCTTTAAGAAAAAGTTATTAATTTTGAAAAATCTTCTTTCTGAATTTCTTTGCATTTTGTATGAGCCATAAAACCTCCAAGGAATTATTTGAATTTCAATGCTGTCTAAAACTTTTATTAAAATATACTCTAGATCTGCTTCAGTAATAAACATGAAGATAGGGCCCTTATTTCTAACAAATGAAATATCTAATTTATTTCAGATTTTCCTTAAGTATACTTTTGATTAAATAATTACTGGGTAACAGTATTAGCAATTTGTCTGTGGTAGGGAAAATTTCTTCCTCATGTTTCTGCAATTTATGCTTTTGCCAATGTGGTTTATGAGTATTTATTAAAGATGACGCTTTGAGTTAATAACATAAAATACCTACTAGTTTCATAATCATCACTGCAGTGCAGAAAGCATTAGAGTTAGAGAAGATCTGCATTGACGATGTCAACAGATTTACTGCATTCGTTTCCTTATGCAAATATTCCCAAAACATACATTAATTTATAACCTTATATATTGTATTGCCTATACATGAGGGTATCAAAGCCTATGAACATGAAGAGTAGGCTTTAAAGTTGACAGTGCAAGCTGTGTTGATCCTTCCTTTCTTGTTTCTGTTGTCATAATATTACAGCTCATTTAATGTTAGTTTTTGTAGACACATGCACTTCTGTACAAGCCCTCCAGTAAAAGGTGGACTGTTAATGTTCTTCACATCACAAACTACATTGCTGTCTATATTGAAGATGATGCAGCATGATGCTGCTCCTAGAGCAGGGCAGGAGCTGAACAGACACTCATGAGTCTGTGCCTGAATTAAGCAGAGACTTGTCATGTGTCCTCTCCCTGCATACACACATGATCTGCCTCTGCATGGCAGATATTATTTCTCATTTGCAGGACAACTTTGCTCCTGAAATTTTTCCATTTTTTCCTCTGTTTCCCAAGAGAACATGTTGCTCTCCACTCTTACAGCCTCTGTTTCACCTCAGAAAGGGAGCAGTGGAAGCTCTGCTTTGCTGGCAGATGTCTAGGCTGCCACTGGGGAGGTATTTGCAGTGCAGAATGCTATGTTATAAGATCCTGGGGTAGGATCCCTGAATGATGCTCAGGTCACGTAGAGAAGAAGAATGTTGTAACTACACCGAAAGATCTTGATCTTCCTTTGCCATTACCCAAATCAGGATAAACTTCACTTATATCTTATCTAGCTCCTGCCTTGGCTAGTTTGTTTTTAAATACCTTTGTTGATAGGACATCAGAATAAACAGCAGTTTATTCTGTTGCTTCACTCTCCTTTACCATTGAAAGTTTTTCCTGAGGTCTAGTCTCCTGTATGACAATTTAAACCAGTTACTTATCTGTGATAAATCTATTTTTTTCATACCTCTAACTCTTCTTGTTGATATTCTCTGAACTATGTCTCAGTGATTTATATTTCTTCTTAAAACATAATGCTCAAAACTGGGCACCATACCCCAAATGTGTCCCTACTGCTGTTGAGTAGAGAATAATGTTACCTTCCATATCTTGCAGATAATAATCCTATTTATTAATCCTAGCAGGTAATTTCTCTTTTTCACAACGATACCATGGTGTTGACTCATGCTCTGCTTCTGACTTTCTGTAGCTTTAGAACTCATACATGGCCTGTTGTTCATGCTCCCATATTTGTGGTAATACCTATGTGAATAATTTTTTTGTGAATCTGCTTTCTTTCAAGGGTTATTTTGGGAGCCAGAACCTGACAATATTATAGCTGCTGAACCTGACAATAGCCAGAACCTGACAATATTAAAGTAGCTGATCTGAGCAAAAAATTAGCTTTCTGGAACTTAGAAGACAAGATAATCAAGCTATCAATAAGTCTTTGCCCTTTACTTATCTGGAAAATAGTGAATTGCACATCAAAATAACGTAAAAAATAATACATAATAGTAGTCATCAATCAGCAGTCCATTTTAGAACAATTCCTTTGGGTCAGGTACAATCAGGACAACTTTCATGGGACATTTCATATAACTGTGCATAATTTTGCAGAATAATATGTCTTAATTAAACATGGAGAGTATCTGGAATCTATACAGATGGAGCATGCATTCACATTAATCTTATTGAAAGAGTTTAAATTTTATTTTAGGAAAATTGCAGTACAGAGAGTTCCAGTCACATCTTGAAGTCCTTCTGCTACTGCTCTCATGGAAGTTTTGCTTGAGAAAGGTCTATAGGATTCAAAACTTGCATTTCAAGTGGATTCTTGTATTAATAAATAAACATAGGTGAATTAATACATGCAAAAGGCTTTTGGCAGGGATAATAATGGAAACAAATAGAAAAAATATTGAATGGATTAGCACACTTAATCAGTTTTAGGTTGCCTAATGAACAATTAGCCTAGTGTTTAATCCCCCTCAATCCATTTGTTTTTGCGGCTCTTACTCTCTAAAGATAACCATGTATGATTCCAAATGTGCTTTTGTTTTTGAAACTACTTATATTAGTATTACATTGTAATCATTGGCATGGAAACCCTGCTATAAATGAGAATGGACAAAAATGGGACATGATAGCACACCTATTACTTAGTGCTTTAAAAAAATGCTGCAAAAAAAGTTGAAGCAATCTAAAAGAGGACTGTGATGACTCCTGTTGATTAAATATAGATTACTCTTTACATGGAAGCTGTTTTTTAAGGCCTTGGGAACACACTGTTGACCATCTAATAAGTGACATTCCAGTGCTAGGCTCTGTTGACTGTAATCACAAAGTATATCTTAGATACTCAACTTCCTTAGCACGATCTAAGTTCAAAAGAAATCATGTTAGAGGAGTATCTGGGACTGATAAATACTGAATGTGTGTATTACCAGTGGAGGGAAAAAGCATTGAACTGCATCCCACTTGTTGCCTGAATGTGCCCCTATGTGTCTTTCTATCTCTTTGTAAAAAAGTCTCATATGGAGACCAACCTTCCCATTCAATCAGTACATCCAAGCAGTGTTTATTTAGCAGTCCCAGTGAGACCAAGTTAGACAGAAAGTGGAGGAAAGGGACTACTCTTGTGCATAATGATGACTTGTATGCTGGTAGAGTAACACCAGTCAAATCTTCAGAGCAGCTGCTTACCTGTTGAGTGGGAATTGAAGGCTTGGAACTTAATGGTCAGGAACTAATGAGCTGGACTAGATGTGTTTTAATTTACTGAGATAAATTAAAACAACATGTTGATTAGTTTGAAGGCTAGAGTGGACTTCTTTGTTGTGATGTTAAGATGCTCTATGAATTGCTACAGATACTTGAGTGAATGTTTTGAGGTTGTTTTTGTTCCTTTCTGAGGATTTCTTTTTATGGTGATAACTACTATCATATGCATGAACCTAACAGATGCAAACGGTTCTCTAAGGAACATTTGGGCAAGTATAGCTGTGGCAGTTCTGTTAGCACCCTTCTGACATTACCCATGTCCTAACCAATCTGGGATACATTCTAGAATGGCCAGGGAAAAGTTTGAGTCTTAATAAAGAGGAGAAATTAAACAAGAGAGGCAGAAAGTGTGCCTGGGGGGCATGAAGTTCTGGATTCTTTCCTAATGCCACATTCATCAGGCTTAATGTAGATGAACTCTGTGTGGGTTTGCCAGCAGCAAAGTCAAACTTCTCATTTGAGACTTCCTGATGCATTGCTCTGCAGTTATGATCCTGAAAACATGAGCAGGTTCTGTCTGTTCACAGGCCTATAACTGGAATACTGAAATGAATACCAATCCCATAATTGTCACTCCTCTCTGCAACATTCATTGGTCTATTTTATGCTTGAAGTTGATCTGAAGGCTTCCATTCTACAGATGCTCCCAGGGAGTTTTCTCTGTCTTGTAGATAATCAGGCTGAAGTTAGTGATCATGATGGTCCCTTCATACTACACCTGTCATGCTAAACATGATAATGCTAGATGATGCAGCAAGATGAACCATCCTTTTGTTCAGTAATGATTGACTAACCAAAGCCATAACCCATGCAGATCTCTCTGGTAAAAGCAAAGCAACAGGTTGTTCAACCTACCTAAGAAATTTTCTTATGAAATGTCAACGTGCATGTGAGGTGTGACAGCTGCTTGGAGTTGTATGTATTTGTAAACTAGAAATAACCAGAAGCAGTCACGAAAAATGTATCAAATTGGAAGATGATGGGACAAGGACATCACTGTGGATCTGAGAGTTCTGAGGGCTTTTTATGCAAAATGCTAACTGGAGTGAGTCTTGGAGCACAGAACAAAGAAAAAGCACAAAGGATTTCTTTAAGGAATGTGGTATTCAAGACAGGTGGAGTCAAGCCATTCATCAGCTGCGTTCATCTTTTGGGTATGCATCCAAATGGGCAACTGGAGGAGGTCCAAAGGAAAACAGTAAGAATAACAAGACTCTAAAAAAAGCACATGACTATAAGAAAAGCAGATATTTAATTGAGTCAAGAATAGAAGACTGAGGGGAACATTACATAAATGAACATTAAAAAGCCAAAATCTAATCCCTTTGCTATATAAAAGGATGGAATGGAAAGTACTAAATTGCTTCAAATTTCTATAGCAGAATAGACAAGCAAAATAGACTTGGTTGCAAAAAGTGGTATTTAGTTGAACTTTTGGAGACTTTATGTCCACAAGAACAGGGAAGAACAGGCATGTGCTGTTGCAGGAGGCTGTGAAATCTGTTATTGCAATTTTTAAGGAACTAATTCAGTAAGTATTAGTTAATAAAAACTTAGAGATAGTTTATTCTGTCTTCGGAGGTGGAGATGGACCAGATGAAATCCTTACTGGTGTCATTATCTGTGGAACTATGAATGCTGTGTTCAGGAAAATGGAACATTGTGTACAATCTTTGAAAATGAAGAAGGTTACTTAAAAAAAAAAAAAAAAAAAAAAAAAAGGCCTCTTTCTATCCATTCCTACCCTAATGGATACTGCATCCTTTCAGGATAAGTTCTAATTGGGACCTTGTGCCCTTTCCAGGAAATCACAGGAACTAAGAGACTCTATTATTCTCTGCAGCTGCTCCCTGGACATTGATTTAAGGTATCTAGGTCTAAATGGAGCTATGTGTCTGCTTCCTTCCCTAAAAAATGGTGAATGTAGAATAGACAACCATATTGAAAGAAATATGCAGAGACTTGACTGCACCTTCTTACCTACTGGCCAAAATACCTAGTTCAGTGACATTTTAGGGCTCTGGAATATCTCCCACAGATGAGCAGATAATAGGGCATTACTGGATCACTTCACCCCCTGCTGCTACAACTGGAAGTTTCAACTTATATTTTACACTTTGGCCAAGAAACCTGGGCTTCAAGTAATTTCCTAGCACACAGGAGGTGGTGTTGCTTCCAGACTAGATTCTTTTTCCTGCCTTCATACTGAATAATGCCAGTAGGAATATGTTTATCTGAGCTTGATACTCAATTTATTGTCATTAATCTTTAAACTTTGTCTTAGTTATCTGCTTCTGGTAATAATCTTGGTCAGGTTGTCTGATATAATTGAGAAATTCATAGTCCTAAGAAATCTCAAAAACGTCAATAAAATGATAAAAAGAGAACAAATCTTTCCTTATTAACTATTCAGAGGGCTCTAATGCTGTTGAAGTGCCTGATATTTTCAACAGTCTTTCAAATGCTCTCTGAAACTGTTAAAATAAAGACACCTTTCCCACAATTTCCTTCTCTGCCTTTCACAAATGATGGTTCATTTAACCTCCTTCTCCTCTCTTTGTTTGCTTAGAGGATCAAAGCTTTTTTTATTTATTTCTTTTTCTTCTCAAACAGTTTCTGGAGTGTTAAAAAGCACCATCAGTATACTGAGTTTACATTACAAACAAGTTAAAATTCCCAGTCTGTCAGAGCTTTTCTCCTAGGATACCAAGGAAAGCAAAGTTCAGCTAAACTGCACAATTAATTGGAGATTGCTTCTGAATAAAGAAGAAAAGGTTGTTTTAAGCACATCTATTCTCTTCTTGGAGATTTAAAGTCCACTTCACAAAGGAAAATTCTTATTCTCTGAAAGTTATCTCACTTTATTTGTATTCCTGGAGCTGCCGCTTTAGGTCATCTTCCCTTTTCACTCATAAAATCATCTTAATGAGTTGACTGTGGGATTAGCCATATGTAGATACATCCTTATTGACAGCCACATTGACAAGTGAAAGGATGAAAAAGGGCATGGACTGCATGTTGCTTTTGCTAGAACAGCAGTCATTTTTGTTCTGCTTTCAAGACCCTGAGGCAGACAGATAATTTCTTGGTTATGAAGAAAATTCTCTTTTTCAAGGTAAACGTATCCTTCAATACTAAGATAAAGAAATATGTGCTGGATGGTTTAAGAGTATTTGGCTGACACAGACTTCAGTGTTGATCTACTACTCTCACACAGACAACTGCCACCTTTTCCTCAAATTCTGAGAGCAAATACTAGCCTGATAACTCGACTTAGAGCATCAGTCCCATGTAGGCTTGCAACTTTATAAGAAAACTCACTCTCTGTTGACCTCAGTGTCTGTTATTGTCAGGGCTCTTCTAAAGCCCTGATGGTTGCAAAGAAGCAAGTGAGCAAACACAATTAAGAAAGCCCAATGGACTACACTGAGAACAGCTGCAAGGTAGACTTGACAAGTGTAATTTAGTGTGTTCTTACAGTATTTGAAAAAAACCCAAACCACTAAGATTTCTATAAACCTTGTAAATTTTCTACTAAAATGTCATTCTGTGGTAGCACTTTGTGGACAACTATTTCATAATGAAGAGAAGCAGACACATATTACTGTCCATGCAAATAGTGTGCTGTAAAGAACAGTATTGTAAGGTATCCTTTTCAAACAATTTTGCTAAAGTTTAATCCAATATTAATACATTGATGTTCCATGTGGGTGTTTTTTCCCCTGCTTTTTACAAGGCAGAGTTAAATGCTGGTAAAATCCATCTGTTATAAGGTAAAATCAAGATCTTTCATCTGTTGTACACTGTAACATCTGGAATCTCTTACAACAGAATCAAATTAGGTGTGAGATGGCACAGAGTGAAGATGTCTTTTCTGGCTGACTGAACATTAGTAAAAATGCCATTAAAAATCTGTGATGAAAAATGAAAAAGTCCATGGTCATATTATCAATTACTGACATTTGACATGTGAAT